>JAKSZP010018773.1:0-88030 GCA_022478985.1 Massospora cicadina | reverse complement strand
ATGGGAAAGCGCCAACTCCCATTATGGACTGGCCATTGACATTGATGCCTCCTTTCTGTGAGGTGCGCAGGGGTTTTACATTCAGTTAAAACCTGTGTTTCCACAAGAGCGCAAAAAGGCCAAACAGGTCCATAGAGCAGTGACCAAGGCAGCAGCACCAGCAGCGTCCGTGATCCAGCCTTCCCAGACCTAAGCTGACATTGAGTTATTTGCAATGGAAGGGACGTTAGAATCCACTCGCCAATCATATTGGCCCACCAACCTGCAAACCATGTGTTTGAGCTGTATTCACCTGCACAAAGTTACTACACACCAATTAAAACAGATTTCCACAACCCAACCCTCCCTGAGTTTTTGTTGACCTCTGATGGTGCACCGCAGGAGCACCACAATATGAAGGGTCAACCTAAATCAAAAAAAACACTAGAACAGAAACTAAAAACAAAGCGAAGTATAACCTCAAGGACTTATAAACACCACCAAAAACATGATTGCAGTCCACTGCAGCTACTGACGTAGAGGCGCAGGAAGGAGAAGAGGCCCTTCCCATTGCACCTAAGGCGCGATGGGGTCTCCTTCACAATAGGGACGTTTAACATCGCTTGCCTCAAGGCCTCACCATCCAGGGCAGAGAAACTGAGTTTTCTAAAAGATAATTCAACTTTGGACATCCTGGCCATTCAGGAATCCTGAAGTCCACACGGTGCTGAGAAAACATGGGAAACCATGTTCCTCCCCTCCCTTTTTTAGTTGCTGCACTGTGGGGTGCTTATACATGCGCCCCATAGCTTTTTATTTATATCTAAAAAAATTTATCTTGATGGTCATGTGCTGGTCATGCCCAATTCATGGGACGATATAGTGCATGCTATAGTTAATGTTTATGCCCTGATCTGTGCGCGGGCTAAATGGGATTTCCTCTCAGCCATAACTTCCCTCCCCACTTCCACCTGATCCATTTGTGATGGGAGACATGAACTGTTGGGCCAACACAGCCCCTAACTGCTGGCCTTCAACGCCTACCCCCCCTGCAGGGGTACGCCAAACTCCGCGTTTTAAAAGCCACCTTGAGGATTTTTGATACCCTCCTCAAGCATGCACTGTTGCTACCCAGCATGTCTCATCCCCATGTGCAAAAAGGTTAGCTGAGGTCTATGTCCCACAATGACCTCATTCTTGCCTCATTGAAATTTTGCCCCCAGATTGCACACTTTACAATGACAAAAATCAATTTTCTGACCACAGGATGGTGTCAATTATCTTCACTTTATCAAGCCCTGCAGCACAGGCGCCAAAATGGTGAAACTTTGACTGGCTTAGATTATGTCGCCCATTTTTTCAGCATGGGTGGACACCAAAACTTTGGCACTAGGGTTTGCCACACCATTCTGTGCTGACCCACTCTCTACCTGGTCAATCTTCAAAGCGAACACCATCCTTCAGGCATGCCACATCTCATTGAATCACTCTTGGGCTACCTGGGTGGTCATTAAGCACATGCTAGCAGAAGTGAACCACCTGTAGTCTAATGTCCTCACTGCAGGTTACAGCATGGCTTGAGGTCACAAGTGAGGAGAAGTGTCTTCTCATCTCAACTCACTGTTAAGACAACACAAACATGGCGTTTTTGTCCAGTTCAAGGCAAAAAATATAATGGCGGATGACACTTGAAACACCTACTATTTCCACAAATCCTTTGTACCACGACAGAACTTGGCCTTCACACAGTTGAGGCGTCTGGACATCTCCATCGCTGACACTCCAGCAGAAGTGGCGTCAAAGCTCAAAATTTTTACTCTGAGTTGTATAAGTCTGAACCAGTCAAACCTGCTTCAATTGATGATTTTCTCTGTGGTGCACATATTTGCACTGTTTCCTGATATCTGGAGCTAATGAATATAATTACTTGAGATGAACTCTGGTATGCCGTTCTCAATGCACCACACAGGAAGTGCCCAGGTCCAGATGGGATCCTATATGAGTTCTACAAAAAAATTAATTATTTCTCCTCACTAATGCTTGCATCAATTAAAAAATGTCTTTTAGAAACGCGCCTCCTTCCTGAGGCCAGGAGGCCTACATGATAACGATGTATAAGAAAAGGGATAAGCTGGACTTGGCAAACTGGCGCCCAATATCATTTATTAATACAAATACTAACTTATTCACCAAAATCATGGCCAACCGCCTAGGGGAAGCTAATTCTGAAGTAATCTCCTCTGAGAAGTTCATTTTCATCCCCAAGAAGTCAATATGGGACATCATCCACATTGTAGCTAATGTCTGACAATTTATGGCTATAGGGCGCTTGTGTTCTTAGACCAACTAAAAGCCTATGTTAGTGTCAACTTGGATTACCTCAAAGCCTTCCTCCACAAATTCCACCTCCACAACCAGTTCATAAATTGGGCGATGTTGCTCATGGAGTCTGCCACAATGGCTGTTCGTGGACCTGGTTTCCTCAATGATGTGGTTCACCTTAAAAGGGGTCTCCGCCAAGGGGACCCTTTAAGCCCACTCTTATACAACTTCAGCCTCAACCCACTTTTACGCAATGTGAATGCACGCCTTGCTGGTGTCCATGTGCAAGGCCAAGCACCTGTTAGGATGCTGGCATTTGCTGACGACTGTGTGGTTGGGGTGTCTGACAACCATGATGCACAAGCGCTGGAGGCAACTATCCAGGATTACTTCAGAGTCAGTAACGCCACCTTAAATGCCTCCAAAAGTGAAATTATTCTCCTCAGCCAGTACCAAGCCCGCTGGTCACCAGCGCCCCATAGTCATCCTGATTCAGCAAGTAGCTCTCTGGTCTGCTTTCCCTGACCACCCCATACTGCCACGCTTGTGCTCCCTTTTGTGACAAGACCCATTGCTGGCCTGGTGCGCCATTTGAGAGTGTGGCTGGAGGCAGGAGGGTTCGCCTCATTTGGTAATGAGCACAACATCTTAAACAATGTCACAAAATGCATCGCCTCCCTCAGAGACCACCAGACTACCCTCAAAGGCCAGGTTGCACTTCCAACTCTATGCTCCTGGTGAAAGCCTGATTTGTGGCCCAAGCCATCGCACTTCCCCCTCTTTATTCACAAAGTTATATGCCCTCCTACAAGGGTGGCTTTGGCTATGCCACTCTCCCCCTGTGCGCCTGGATGTCACGTTTGGCCCTCACCATAGTGGTGGTATGGACCTGCTTAACTCTGAGGCCCATGCTGCCAAAATAGTTGGCACCTGGATTGCTGCAGTCACCAATCCAACACTCCCAGACCAGCACTGGTCATGTGCAGACTGCTCCAATTTTTCCCACGCCCTTGACCTCCGCAATCCCACCCATCCCCATTCTCTGCTTACCTATCTGGCCTCTCATCCCTCTTCTGTGGGCCCGCATGGGACACTGCCCCACTTCAAATGTATTCCCCTCTCCATGCAGAGCGCTGAGTGGAGAATCAGCATCAGTGGACACACCGCCCAGAGGGGTCACCCTACTCCCTCATTTCAAACAAGAAGTTCGTGGGTAAGTTGTTTTAAACAACCTGGCACCCCAACGTCCCCCATCATTGCCCATGTGGACTACTTGACAAGCTGGACATCCTGTACTCTCTGAAGACCCAGAAGGACATTTGGCGGTATACACATCATCCCCTGTTACAATGACAGGTTCGCGCCCATGTGTGGAGATGCCTGAGAAAGGTATCTTAGACTGCTGAGCAGTCCAATGCCACTCAATCTTTGTGCATTGTGTGCGGTCAGTATGGTTCATTAGTCTATCACTTGGAAGATTGCCCGTCATTACAGGCGATCTGACAGGATGTTATGCGCCTCATTTTTCAGGAGCATGACCAGACTTTCAGCCTGTCTAAAAAAATTTATGCGTTTATCCATGACCTCCCCTATCCACCCTTCTCTTTGCAACTTAATTGTTGCAATAGCACTATGGACGATCCACACTATAGCCCTTGACGCACTGTCTAGCACTACCATAACCCTCTGTGAAGCTTTGCATCAATTCTACTCCCACCTCATGGATCACTTTAAAGCTTAGTTGTTTGGCTACATTCCATACCACCAATACTGGTTGATGTCATCCTAGTTCCCCATCTGGTTCCTCTCATCAGACCCTTTCCTTCATTTATGTTCAGTTTTGGCCTAGGACTCTCCTTTCATTCCCCCTCTTCCTTCCACTGGAAGTCCTGCTAGCAACAGGAGGTAGCTTCAGCTCCTCTGGGTGCCCCTAGATTTCATGGAGTTTTGTAGTTGGTGTTTATTGGAAATGTTCATCCCATAGTTGGCCTTCCCCAAGTAAAAAATTAAAAATTTAATAAATCCCTTTTATAAAACAATTCAAATTAAAAAAATGTATAAAAAAGTATATTTTACAAAACCAGCAAACCTACATTTTTTGAATTTTCTGTGTATATGCAGCTTGATTTTATGCTATAGAGTAGGCAAGGGATTTTATACTCAATTTTAACTATAGAAAAAAATACAAAAACTATAAAACTTTATCTATACTAATTAATTTTTATCATATATCCTAAACCACATAAGCTTGGATTTAAAATTTGGAATGCAGTACCTTTTTTTATTTTATTTAACCAAGGTAAGCTGACCAGGGGACAAACATTACCGAATAAATGTGAAACTAAGAGAATAACTAAGAAATATAAAAATTGGGCACCCCAGGGTACTCAAGTTACCCCTGTTGCCATCGGGACTGCCAGGTATGGGGGTTGGTGCACTACTCTGAGGGGGTTTCCCCTGCTATGGAGCAGGTGTGAAGAAAAGGGTCTGTGTGGAGGAACCAGAGTGGGAACCATGATTCTATGAGCGCTTTTTGTCCTGGTCTCATATATCCATAGAGCCAGGCTTGGAAGTGCTCTAGTAAGTGGACATGGAATCTGTTAATAATCCCATGAATGGTTAGGACCGTGCCTTTGAATGCATCTAATGCAATTGTGTGATTGTCCACATTGCAATGGGTATTATTGGGGAGCAGAGTGTAGATGGGATTGGTGACTCGATCTGGAGCGCGAAGATACTCTTTGATATCAAGAATTCCTGTTCGTTTTGAATCTTGAGCAGGCGTGCGACTTCCTGCCATATAGCTTTGGTTGGAGGGCATGTTTCTAGGCGGTGATGTAGGGATCCCTCCCCTCCACATACTGCACATGTTTTGTGGAGGGAGTTGGAGTGGTCCACCGTCCTATAGGTCCTTCTCAAACAGCGTCAGGCGTTTGCTCTTATCCTTGGTTGTAGGAGTGGGTGGTGTGTCATTTTCTACATTGCTTTCTATGTGGTTAAGTCATAGGGAATGTCCAGCATATCTAGGTATTCTATCCTAGCTATGCTTGGGGTTGTTGCGAGCATATCCCTCTGGGTGTGGTTTTTTGGGTTTCTTAATTTGAATTGGGGGCTGGGTCGTCCCCCTCCCTGTATAGTACCCATGTTCTCTATGGTCCATCCCATATGGCGGATAGTTCAGAGGATATGTTTGAAATGAGGGGAAGTTCCATGTGGACCCGTTGCAGTAGGGTGCTTGACAAGGTATGAAAGTAGTCTGGGTGGACTATGTGGGTTGGTTAATTTGAGCGCCTGTGCAAAGTTAGTCCTTGCTGCTCTGGACCAATGTTGTTGCGGGAGGTCTGGAGCAAGGATTTCCTTTATCCAGGTACCTAGGATGTGATTGGCATGGCTCTCAAAATCTATTAGTCCCATGCCTCCGCTTGAGCGTGGGCCAAATAGTGTTTCCATCCGTATAGGAGGGTGAGAGCCAGGCCACAGCCAGCCCTGGATAAGCGCGCGAATTGAGGTTATAAAGGTAGGTGAGAAGGCTATCGCATGGGCCTGGTACCACAGTATCGGGAGGATGAGCGAGTTAGCAACTGTAACTCGTCCTGTTAGTCCTGGGGTTCTTCCCTTGAGGGAGGCGACGCGTTTGGATACCCGTTGTAATAGGTTACTTTCCATTGTCTCATTAGCATATCTCCCTGATTCTAGCCAGATTCCAAGGTGTCAAACAGGAGTGGTGGTGGGAGGTGTTGCAAAGGGTAATATAATTGGGTTTTTTCTTCGAGTGTTGGTGTGAGGTTCTGATGTTGTGGCCCAATTGTTTGTGTATTTGCCTAAGAGGATGATTTCTGTCTTCCTTTTGTTGAGCGATGCATTGCTCACCTTGGAGTATTCCTCTAGAGTGTGTTCCAGCTGTCAGGCATCTTCATTGTTTGCTATACCTGCTACGCAGTCATCTGCAAAGGCCAGTATCTTGACTGTTGGTTGTCCTTGTGCGGTTATCCCCATGAGACGTGAGTCAGTTACTTGGAGGAGCGGGTCAAAGCTGAAATTATATAGCAGTGGGCTGAGGGGATCCCCTTGTTTGAGCCCACTGTGTGGTTTAATCTTGTTTGTTAGGAATCCAGGGCCGCATACAGCCATGGTTGCAGATTCTGTTAGGAGCATCGCCCATTTTATGAATCTTGGTGGGAGTTTGAAGGCATGTAGACATTCTTTTAGGTATGGCCAGCTAACACGGTCATACGCCTTTTCCTGATCCAAGAAGACCAGGGCACCAGTTGCTTTGGATTGGAAAATATTTGCAACAGGGTGAATGTTGTTCCATATTGAACGCCCTGGTATAAACCCAAACTGGTTGGGTGATAGGACGTCAGATGCAATTGCGCCTAATCTAGCTGCTAGGATTTTTGTTAGAATTTTTGTGTCAGTGTTGGAGAGTGCAATTGGGCGCCAGTTGGCCAGGTCCAACTTGTCACCCTTTTTATACAAGGTTATAACGTAGGATTCATGGCCTCCTGGTAATAGGCGTGTTTCCAACAAACTCTGGTTCATTGACGCCAATAGGAGGGGGGCGATTTGTTGAAAATATTTTTTGTAAAATTCGTAGGGTATCCCATCAGGCCCTGGGCATTTCCTACGTGGTGCACCGCGAATTGTTTCCCAAAGCTCCTCCCATGTGATAAGGGATAGTATATAGTAATTTGGTGGTGTACTTTGTATCTTTGCAGTTTGAATAAATTCTTTGATTTTTTGTGGATCTGTTGGCATATCAAAATATAATTCGGTGTAATAGTGGTGTACTTCCGCCTTGACCTCCTCAGGGTCAGTTGCCACAGTGCCGTTGGTCTTGTGGACCTGTGTGCATGTGGGCTGGTTTCCGCGGGAGTGGAATTGGTGGAAAAAGTATGTCAAACAGGTTTCGCCTTCCTTTATGAACTTACCTTTGTTCAATACTTTGATTCTGTGTTGGTGTTCAAAGATGAGATTGTTAAGTCAGGCTGAAATTTCTGCCCATTTGCGTCCCCAATTAGGGCTATAGCCAGATCTCGGAGTATTTATTTCCAGGTGGTCTAGTTCTGCCAAGGTACGCTTGATTGTGGCTGTGTCCGCGGTGTACTTGCGTGATGCAATATGTCAGGTTTTGTTGATTAAATCTTTTTTGAAATTTTCCCATGTTCCAATGGGATCCGAAGTGAATGGGGCTGTGAATTCTGGGTTTATAGCCTTGTTTTCAACCCAGTCAGATATCTCAGGCAATCTTATATTTTCTGGGTGAAGCGTTCTCCAAGGTGACACCTGTGTGTGGGATTGGGTTGGCGCTAACTGCACCGTAACTAATCAGTGATCAGAAAAATTGATCTTTTTTATTGTAAATTTAGAGATTCTTGAGTGGTGGGATTGTGAAATGAGGATGTGGTCAATACGACTCATTGATATGAGCAGTCCCTCATGTATGTTGGGTCTTGTCATATGGGGAAGGATTGGTGAATTGGGAGGAAGAGCATCCTGTAAGCCAAGAGATGCCTTCATTGTGCAATATTCAATGTGTCCAGGTGGGTATCCCCTGGGATTAGGCCATCAATCTGTATTGGGGTTATCACAGCAGTTGAAATCGCCTAACATGATGATATCTGGTGGGAGGGTGAGGGTAGAAATTTTTTTAAAAAAAATTTTCTCTCAGTTGCAGTGCACGGTGCATAGATACATGCTAACGAAATTATTTCATCTTGGCATGTGATTGTTGCTACCAGGACTCAACCGTGCAAGTGTGATGATGAATTTGTAATTTTAAATTTTTTGTTGTTTTGGACTATCGCCCCACAGTGAGATGTCCATACTGATTGTGATGGTGCGACCCTGGTTGACCAGGATTCTTCTTCCCCTTGTAGGCAGTGGGTTTATTGGATGGCCAAGATGTCTACAAGAGGTTTTCTCAGGAATGCCAGCTTTTGGCTTGGGATGTATGAGCCCTGGCTCCCGCAATATTTAATGTCCCTATTGACACTGAGGTGCCCATGGCGCCTCAGGAGCAGTTGGGAGGACCCTCTGGTCCTATCCCACCATGGCTCATTTTGGCCATGCTCCGCATCTGTACTCCAACTCTTTCATTGCCATTGTTGGTTCCCTTGATCTGACCCAATGATTCAAGGGAATTGCGGTTTTTGCATTTGCATCAACTTTTCCTGCACAGGTCTCATGTTGATTTGATGCGGGTTGTTTTTTGGATTTTTATATTTGTGGTTCAACTTTATTGCATTGTGCACCTCATATTCACCCAAATTGCGGTTGCATTGTTCCTCAGTATGTGCATGACTGATGACGCTTTGTGGCTCAGTCTGGTTACTGTGAAAATTTTTGACCTGGGCATATTGTTCTGATTGGTTGGTTTGGTGAATATCTGAAATATCCTCCTGAATTTGTCCGTGGTTAATGGCGGATTCCGCATGTGCCGCCACTTCAGCCGCTGCTCTCTTGCGGGCTTTTTGTGCTGCTTTACGCTGTTTACTTGTAACTGGGTCCACAATGGAGTATAGTCCAT
The DNA here is from genome assembly GCA_022478985.1 of Massospora cicadina. NCBI lineage: Eukaryota > Fungi > Entomophthoromycota > Entomophthoromycetes > Entomophthorales > Entomophthoraceae > Massospora > Massospora cicadina. The sequence goes on along the minus strand of JAKSZP010018773.1, from coordinate 79,200 downwards.
CTTCATCCCAGCGGAATGGGTGGTGGCCATCAGTCATTTTAGAAAAGTTTTCTTATCTTCATCCATAGCTTCTTCACAAAAATCATTTTCCATTAAGCCCTCTTTTACAGGGCATGCATGTTCCTTGTGGCCCAGTGAGCCACAGTGGTTGCAAATGGGTGGTGTGCATTCCGGTGTAACTTGGAATGCAGCCAACTGGCCCCCATCTGCAAAGTGAAATTCTGCTGCGCGGGGAATTCTGGATAAATCCTCTTCCACTTCTGGGAAGGGGTTGATTACAGCAATAGCTTTGCCCATGCACAGGTTGAGCATTAAGCAAAATCGCTGTAATTCAAGTTGTTGGATTTCTCCATAGGCCAAAAGACCTTTGCAGAGCTCCTCCTCAATTACCTTATGAGGAAGGTTGGTGGGGAGCGATTCAAAGGAGATGAACAAAGTTTTTGCTTTGTTCCATCTGGTGCGCGCAGTGTGCACAATTTTTTTGCCCTCAGGGAGGGCAATTTCCACGCATATTTTTGCTGTGGCATCAGCTTCATCAGCTGTTTCAAAACCAATATCAATCCAGCTACGGCCCATGTTGTTGGTGGCTATGTACACCACGTGAGGGAAAAGTGAGGGCTGTGCCTCACATGTTTTCTCCCACAAGGTTGGTGACTCATCCCCAAGGAAGAGTCTGATCCCATGTTCCACCTTTGACAAAGGTTGGTTGAATTGAATGTACATGTATTGCGCGTGCTTTATAGTAAAACCATAAACCCAGATGGTGTCTGAGTTTGCAATTTCTTTGCAGATTGGGTTCCTGGTCCCCCTCCAGGGCGTTTCTTGCCCTTAGTTGCACCATTAAGTGCACCGCTTGCCACGACGCTCGCCCATGTTGTATTATTTTTGTTATTAGGGTCGCCCATCTTTCCTGTGTGTGATTATCCAAATTTGCTGTTCAAATCAGATTGTAGTAACTAAAGTGATTTTTACAAGAAAGAAAAGCCCATAGTACCTTTTTTTAATTCATTAATACCTACTAAGAAACTATGTATAAAATTAAGTGCTTTTAATCTAAAATCTGGTTTTAAGTAATAAATATCTATTGAAACTATTTAAAAATTGTAAATAATATTAAATATATGTATTTCCTTAACTAAAAACCTAATACATAAAATTTGGTTTATATATGAATTTGAGTGTTAAGTACTCAAGTAGGTAGCGTTTTAGAACGTTAATTTTATAACCAAATATGAATAAAAAATTAAAAAAATCTTTAAATATTAGCCAATTTATTATCTTTTTAGTTACATAAGCTAAGAATCTAAGATATAATATGGAAACTACTAGTTTATAGGCACCTACCAAAAACCATATAGTAAGCTAGATGAAGTGTCTACTCTACAGCCAGGTGGTGAACATTTTTAAAGATAATATTTCAGCTAGCAGTTGGTGTTATTTAATTTTTTTATTGGGTTTAATAGGTTTGCTATGCAAGGATGGTTATCTTAACAGGGTATATTATGCTACCAATCTGCTGCAGTTTTTGTTCATAACAGGTTAAAAATTCTACTTGCTAAGAAAACTTATTTCTTTCCTTCCCTCTTAGTGTTTCTCATATAAAAAAAAAAAAAAAAAAAAAAAGAATATAAATATGGAGATAAAAATAACAACAGAAATTGTGTGTTTGCCTAGCATGGTGAAACCTGTAGGTACTCTGGTGCAGGTCTGGTTTGTAAAAAATTGAAACTTATACTATCTAGGATGAAACATTATTTACTCTCATCCCCTCTTAGTTTACTTTATAAAGAATGAATTAAGATATAAATATTGAAATAAAGGAAAATAAGGTAGTTAACTATTAGTTGTTCCTGCTACTACAAATATTTATATCAAAAATAGTTTTCTAATTGATTATAATTATTTGATTGAAAAACTCTCTTTAACCGCTCAAAGTCACTTTTGAGCGATTTTAAATTTAAGTTTATTTATCTACAGCCATCTTCCCAAAAACCTATTCTTTGATGTCCTTGGCTCTGCCGCCTGCCACCCCAGTGTGGGGTAGCAGTGCACCCCCACCTAGCGTTTTCCGCCCTGCAGGCAAGCACGTTTGGACGGGTTCAAACAGCCCGCCCACTGCTTCCAACCGTTTTGTCCCCCCACGGGACTTAGCGCTCCACCTGGCGCGCGTCCACCCTTCTCGCCCCCATCCTCTCGCCCTCCCTCGCTCTGCTATCCGCTATTGCCTCAGAGTGGACTATGGGCGTTTGTTCCCATATGCCGATAAGGCAATTATTGACCTAGCCACTACAGCCTTTGCGCCAGCTGGCTTTATAGACTTCCGCCCTTTTAAGGGCTACTTTGACGTTGGGTTCCAATCTGAGGAGGATGCTGAAGCGGCAGCACAAACTCCTCTAATCTATAAAAAAACCCCATTCCCACAACCTGTAATCGCCTCCCTTCAGACACCACGCTAGTGGTATCCTTTGCAAATCTCCCATCCCACCTTCCACCCCAGGTTTTGTATGACCAGTTGGTCGCGGGGCTCATGGCTTATGGCACTCAGCCCAACCTCATCTTTGCCATTCCATCTGGTGCAGAACGCCTTGCTGCTCCTCGTTCAACAGCCACCATCATATCACACCACCCTACCATAGCCCAACAAATCCCACCCCGCGCTAGTGTGGCTGCAGCGCCAGATCATTTCTTTTGGGCTCGGGTTGATAATGGTAGGCAGATTTGTTCCCTCTGCTTTGGCATCGACCATGCAAAAAGAGCGTGCCCTAAGGCCAAATCCGCTGATGCAACTTCTGAGCCCCCTCTCTGGAGGTTCAGTATGGGGCACTTTGCTGCCCCCTCCCACCCTCCAATCTCGTTCAGTGGGCCCACATGGAAAATCAGCCCCACCCAAAACCTCCATCCTCACTCTCCCACCTAAATCTAAGCCAGCCAATCAGAGCAATGCTTGGACCAACATTCACACCTAGCAGCTGCCCATTCGCCAATCCTACCCACTCAAATTTAAATGCCACTATTCCAGTGAACCAAAATCCATGGGATCTATTGGCTGAAACTGACGAATCAGGTAATATCCTCATTAGTAAGCATACAGGTCAACCTCTCTGCCATGGCGATTATGGTTGGGCAGAATTTTTCCTTCCCGACTTCGATGAAACCCCTACCCCTCGCCATTTCGCTCCTCTACCCAATACAGCCCCCTTCCAAAGTGACCACCAGCTCGCCTTAGCTGCGGTGGCCTCTCCTCATTGCCCAAAACTATGCACCGCGGTGGCCCAGTCAGTGGCTCAGCTCCAGCATGGCCTGCCCACCATCTTCTTCCCCCCAACTTCCCTGAATCTCCCTGCAGTGACATCTCAAAACTATTTGATGATGCTGAAATCGCTGTTATGAATGTCGCAACGCTTGCTTCATTCAACCCCTCAGCCAAAATCACCCGCCACAGTATCTCCCTTTTCACCCAACTTCCTGAAGCCCGCAAAGAAGCTGAAGTTCTCCTCGCAGCTTTTGTTGAAACACTTTCCCATCATTATCTTAATGCAGAAGTGGAAAACTCCTACTACGCTGACCTCAGCCCCCACTATGCAGATGCCCCAACGCCCTGGCTCTCTGCTCTGATCTGGTACTGTAACCAACACCCCTTGATCGAGGTGGGTCTTTCTGAAAACCAACCCCCGACCCCTCCTCACCCTCTGCCATGGTGGGTTAAGCAGTTTCTGCTTCCCACCTGGTTAGTAGTTTGTTTTGCCGTTTTGAGTGTTGTGATCGGTACTGTCTGTCCCCTGGTCAGCATACCTCAAATAAATCTAAATCCAAAAAAATATAATTATTTGATTGATTTTGTAAGTTCAATGGGTTTAGCTGAGTAGTTGACGTTTATCTCTGGTATAAAATCTAAAATACTCATTTCAAATCATATGATAAATCATAAACACTGTAGCAAAGCATGAGAGTCTAGACACTAGTAATTATTTATTGGCCAAACGACCACCAACTGGATGACAAACCCATTGAAACTACTAAATTACCCCATATTTTCAACTACTCTTTTGTAATGATATATTGATCACCATTAAAGACATATAAACCCTTCACTTCTTACATATATAACTTTTTATTCTACTATGAAAATTAAAAATCTAGCTTTGAGGTGCACATGGACTCCCTCCCATCCACCTATACTCAATTTTCAAAACTCTACATGCAATATTTATAGATGGGCATTGTGCATACACACTTGCTTTTATTATTATAGAAGATGAGCAGCAATTATTTTACACATATATTTAGTAAATTATATTTTAGGATTAAAAACATGTGTATTGCAACCTATTCAAGTAAAACGCTATAAATAAAAATTAAATTAGCTGCATATCTGTTTCATTTGCAATAGAAAACTCAAATATATTTTTCCCTCTAGATATTATTTTTTAGAGTAAAATTTGTTTTAGATATTTTATATGATTATGGCTGCCACACATAATACTTGACAGCCATTGCTAATATAAGTATGGCTGTGAATAGTTGTTGGTTATTAATCAGATTGCCAATGTATATAAAATCATATAAGTATTTTCAGATGAGTAGATTACATACCCTTTTTAAAACAGAATTTGATTTAAAGCTCTAAAAAAATTATTAGACAGTCAACCTAGCAAAGTGGACAACAGTTAAGTGTATTAAATTTTAAATTTATTGCGGGAAAGGCCGACCATGGGACGGACACTTCTGAATATGACTCAGACGAGACCAAACTTAGTACCAGGTGAGGCACCCCAGAGAAGCGATGCTATCTCTTGTTGCCAGCGGGAACGCCACTTATGGGAAGGGGAGGGAACGTGTGTAGGGGACGTAGCCACTATTGAGCACGTGTGGAGGAAGGGGTCTGATTTGATGAACCAGACTGGGAACCAGGAGGAGACCAGCTGCTGGCGATGTGGTGGGAGATATCCAAACATCCACGCTTGAAAGTGATCCACCAAATGAGACCGGAATCTGTGGACAGCTTCAGGGAGGGTGGGGATGGATCCGGCGATGGCATCCAAGACAATCGTGTGGATAGTCCACATGGCGATTGCAACCATCAGAGCACGAAGGGAGGGTGGGAGGGGGAGGCCATTGATGAAGCAAACATATCTCTTGACAGACTGAAGGGATGTGTTTGATCCTGGCCTAGCAGACGTTGGACTTCGCGCCATATTACTTTAGAGGTGGGGCACTTCTCCAGGCGGTGAAACAGCGTTCCATACTGGCCACACACGACACAGGATGAGTATAAAGCATTAGAGCGCTCAGCTGTATGATACACCCGCCTCAGGCAGTGCCACACATGGGAGCGGACTTGAGGCTGCAACAGAGGATGGTGTGCGTATTTCCATATAGTATTTTGGGTCTCAGTGGAATAAGGGATGTCCATCATGTCCAGGTAGTCCACCCTGGATAGGACTTGGGGTCGAATGGGGATCACGCCATCATGGATGGGTAGCCCCTGTACCTCTTGTGTGAACTGAGGAGAGGGGCGGCCTCTTCAGGTTGTATGTCCACTAATATGAATTCTCCACTCTGCGCTTCGCATGGAGAGTAGGATTCGTTTGTAGTGGGTTTGGTCCCGTGAGGACCTGTGGCTGATGTGTGTGATGCGAGGTATTTCATCAGGGAGTGGGGGTTTGATGGATTGTTGAGGCCCAAGGCTCGGGAGAAGTTGGAGCGGGCCGCGCGGACCAGTGTTGGGATGGGAGTGTAGGAGCAGTGACGGCCGCAATCCAGGTGCCTAGGATCTTGGCGGCATGGGCTTTGAAGTCAAGTAGGCCCATGCCACCATGATGATGAGGGCCAAACATGACCTCTAGCCGTACTGGTGGAGGGCGGCCTGACCAAAGCCAACCTTGTAGCAAAGCATACAGGGATTTGAAGAAGCTTGGGGAGAAGGGGATGGCGTGGGCTCCAAACCAGACTTTGGATAGGAGCATAGAGTTGGCAAGAACAACCCTGCCAGTGAGGGTAGTAGGGTGGGCTCTGAGAGAGGCGATTCGCTTCGTCACGTTGTCCAGTATATGGCCCTCCATTACTGCTGACGCGTATCCTCCTGCCTCCAACCACACGCCCAGATGGCGTACCGGTCCTATGGTAGGTCGCGGCACAAAGGGGAGCACCAGTGGAGCAGTGTGTTTTGAGTTAGTAAGGCGTGGACTTGGGCGAGCAGCTGGGCTGGGTTGGGAACTACTTGCTGGGGCCCAGCAGTTCTGAAACCGACCAAGGAGGATGATTTCAGTTTTGGAGGCGTTCAGTGCTGCGTTGCTTACCCGGGAATATTCCTGGATGAGGGCTTCAAGCGCGCGTGCATCTTTGTTATTAGACACCCCCACCACGCAATCATCTGCAAATGCCATCATCTTGACTGGGGTTTGGCCTGGCACATGGACCCCAGTGAGTTGGGCATTCACATTTCGCAGTAGTGGGTCAAGGCTGAAGTTGTATAAGAGTGGGCTCAGGGGGTCCCCTTGTCGCAGGCCCCTTTGAGGATGGACTACTTCCGTTAGGAAACCTGGGCCGCGCACAGCCATTGTTGCAGATTCCGTGAGCAGCATCACCCAGTTAATGAAGCTGGGAGGTAGGCGGAATTGTTGGAGGCAGGCCCTAAGGTATTCCCAGTTTACTCTATCATAGGCCTTTTGTTGGTCCAAGAATACAAGTGCCCCAGAGGCTGTGGACTGACACACATTAGCCACAGAGTGCACGTTATCCCAAATCGACCTTCTGGGGATGAAACCAAATTGTTCTGGAGAGATGGTGGCAGATGCTACAGTCCCTAAACGGTTAGCCATGATTTTTGTTAATATTTTGGTGTCTGTGTTTGTTAGAGAAATGGGGCGCCAGTTGGCTAAGTCTAGCCTATCCCCTTTCTTGAAGAGTGTGACTGTAAAAGCCTCATGTCCTCCTGGTAGGAGGCGCGTTTCCAACAGGCTTTGGTTGAGTGAGGCTAGCAGCAATGGGGATATATATTTAAAATATTTTTTGTAGAACTCATATGGAATGCCATCTGGGCCTGGGCATTTTTGGTTTGGCACACCGCAAATGGTAGTCCATAATTCATTCGGAGTAAAAATTCATTATTTCCAGGTATCAGAAAATGGTGCAGATATGAGCTTTGTCGAGAAATTCTGCCATTTTGGCTAGCTGAATTGGTTTAGCTCGGTATAACTTGGAGTAATATCTTTGCGTTTTAATTGCCACTTCAGCTGGTGTGTCCACAATAGAATTATCCGATCTTTGCACCTGTGTGCAGGCCACGCTCTGGCGTGGTGCAAAAATTTTTTTGAAGAAGTATGTGGTGCACTTGTCACCTTTAGTGATGCGTGTGGCCCTGTATTGGACACAAACCCGATGTTTGTGTTGCCTTTCAAGTGCATTGAGGTGGGCTGCTGCCTCCGCCCACTTCTGGCCCCATGCAGGGCTATATCCTGAGGCTGGAATGTTGGACTCCAAGTGGGCCAATTCCGCCAGCGCACGCGATATAACTGCTGATGTGGCTCGTGAGCGTCTGGATGAGAGATGGCAATAGTGGCAGATGGTGTCTTATTTGAAAGTTGCCCATGTGGAAATGGGGTCCGCGCAAAACGGTGCAACAAATGATTTTGCCAAAGTTGCCTCTTCCACCCACGTGGAAAATCCTGGCGACGCAAGCTCTGGGGGGCGGATTTTGCACCAATGTGGGGCCTTTGCAAAAGTGACGGGTAAGTGGTATGTTATCGAGACCAGTCAGTGGTCAGAGAATTCCATTTTCGTTGTTTTGAAGTGGGAGATGTGGGGTTGGAATTTTGCCGGCACTAGAATAAGGTCAATGTGGGTCATGGACCTTAATTGGCCATTGTGGACGTGGGGACGCGTCATGTTTTCAAGCAGTGGGGCATGTCATGGCAGCGCATCCATTAACCCAAGGGTGGCTTTTAGAACGCGTAGTTCTATGTGACCCTGTGTGGGCATGGGGTGAGGGCGGCCACTGGTCCATTCATGAGGTTAGCCAACAGTTCATGTCACAAATTAGGAAAGAATCGGGGGGTAGCGGGAGGGATTTGACTGACGAGAAAATTCCCGATGCTCTTGTGCACCGTTTGGAGCGTAAATGTTGACAATTGTGTGTGCAACATCAGCCCATGAGAAGGTGACAACGAGCACTCAGTCATTTAGGAATGTTTCTGAAGATGTAAATTTGAAAAATTGTTTTTCTGAATTAGCACCCCACAGTGCTTCGACCAAAAGGATAGGGATGGTAGGAGCATTATTTTCCAAGCATCCTCAGAACCTCGTGGACAGTGGGTTTCCTGGATGGCCAGGATATCCATGGGTAAATTATTTTGTAAAAAACTCAGTTTCCTAGCCCGGGATGGGGAGGCCTTGAGTCCGGCGATATTCAGTGTCCCTAGAGTGAAGGTTTCCCCCATCGCACCTTAGGTGCAAGGGGTGGGCCCCCTGGCCCACCAGCCTCTTCCAGGTCCCCATGGGCTTTCACAGCAGCATGGGTATTAGCAGCAACGCTATTGGGGTTTTTGTTAATTTTTGCAGAAAGAGTCGCGTTGGCTTTGGCCTTCACTTTTTGTTTTCCTGACGTCGGACGAATTTTTTGCGGTGCGGATAAGTTTGGTGCACCGTCGAGTGGGGCAAAAAAAAATTTTTTCAGTTGGGATAGGTCCCAAGTCGGTTTCAACTGGGGCTTGGGTGCAGCAATTGGGTGAGATCGAATCTCCCATCGGATCCTCAGATTGAGTGGCCCATTTGGCTTGGGCCTCCCAATCTGATTGGGTGATGGATTCCCGAGTTGCTTCCACCGTGAAGGTCTCCATGTCCTCCTGGCGTTGTGAGTGTAAGATGGTGGTGATGACCTTGGCCGCTTCCTTGGCTGCGGTCCTATGGGCCTGCTTGGCCTTCTTCCGCTCCTGCGGGGAGATGGGCTTTACCAATAGGTAGCAGCCTTGTGCTCCCCACGGGAAAGCCTCTTTGGTGCTTGCGGTTGGTTTGTAGTGCGCCTCTCCGCTGGCCATGGCCGCCAAGGGGTGCTCTTAGAATGTAACGCCCTCTTTGTTGGGGCATGTGTGTGCCTTATGGCCAAATGCGTCACAGTGGGTGCAAATGGGGGGCGCGCTGTCCACGGTTACCCAGAATGGGTGGGTGGTGTGCCCTGCGATGTCAATAAAGGTGGAGTGCGGGATCTGGGTTAGGTCCTTCGCGATCTCCTCAGTTGGGGTCAGAACTGCGATAGCTTTGCCAGTGCACAGGTGTGGCATCAGCATGAAACGTTGCATTTTGAAAGATTGTATTTCGCCATATATGGTGAGACCATCTTTCAGGTGTTGCTCCAAAATATCACGTTTTACTGTAGTAGGCAAAAAGTCAAATGTGAGGAAAATTTGGTTTGATTTTGTCCATCTGGTGCATTTAGTTTCGATGACCCGTTGCCCTTTGGGGAGGTCAACCACTACACACACTGCTGCAGCCTCGTCTGCTGCTATTTTGCTTTCAAAACCTAGGTCCAGCCAACCGCACAACATGGAGTGAGGTGCAACGTACACCGCGGTTGGGAAAATTTTGTGTACATCTTCACAAAATTTTTCACATAGGGCCGTTTTTTGGATGTCCAGATACACACGGACTCCGAATTCCACCGACGAAAGTGGCTGGGAATGTGGCGTGTTGATGTACTGGTTGCATCGTGCTTGCCACGCAAGTATCTCTGGGGAAATTGTGACCGCCAGTTTTTAGATTTTTTTCTATTCTGCCAGATTCTCCGGGGCGTTTTCGAACGTTAGAGGCCGCGGGCCTTCCACCTGCTCCTCTTGCCTTGCTTGCCCAACTGCTCCCAGACATGGGCGCAGACTAATCCCCTCTATGAGATTATCAAACTAGATTTAGTCTTGAATTGAATGGGTTGCAAAAGTGTTTGCAACGAGAAAGAAAAGTGACAACAGTTAAGTGTAATAAGGCTTAATATCAACTCATAGCATTAGCATTCTTGTCATGGACAACAAAGCAAATCCCTGATTTATATAATTGCTTTAAAGAACCAGAGGGTGTGAAAAATGATTTGTGCATATTTATGACTCAAGAAACCTATTAGAGTGTTTATACAATTCACTAATTTATTTACATAGAACAATTATGCCTTATCTATGCCCTACTTAGGGGAATAAAGATAGGCTAGCCTAAATTGAGTCTTTGAAGTCAAACCTTTAAAATAAGCAACATCTTTGCTAAATCTGAACCAATGACCTAAAATAAGTTTATTGGATAGAGCTAATTATTGTTAAAAGATTTATATGTATAGGTTTGCAAGCAAATAATCTGAGCTTTATTCACAACAATTAGATACAGGTTTTATCTGATGAGGAATTGTCATGCAAGTTAAAATCAGTTGGTCAAGCATTACATATTTGGTTGTGTGTAGGTATATAAGCAAAACCAGAACACCCTTCTACACATTAAATTCAGGTTTAAAAATAGTTTCAGGATAAACTATAGGATTGTTGCCAGGAAAGTGCTGAATATGCCTCCCAAGAGTATGCTTGAGTAAAAATGACGCTGACGTTATAACCCTTATATGTTTATGGTAAAGAGTTGCCAGTCCAGGCTCACCAACTGAGGATTGCTTTGAAGCCCAAGCATGCATCAAATGCAAAAGTGGAACTTCACTTGAAGTTGAAGATACATCATCTTTAATTAAGTTGAAACATCCAAGTCTGATCAACCATAGTTGCAAGCAGTTTTGCTATTTATCTCATAGATGTAGCTTCCTCTTTTAAGGCTTAATCATGACAACTGTTGGCTAATAGCTTACTGATGCGCTATTATTTATCTATAGTAATCATACAGTTTAGTACTGGTCAACAGGCATATACATCAATAGTTAAGTTTATCTTTTTTGAGTTTTTAAAAAAAAATTAAATCCTTTGTACTTTGACTCACCTCCCACATTTCCGCCTGTCATATAGATGCACAAATTATATTTGAGTTTAAGAAAAACTAAAATGAATTCTGGGATTTATTGTTCCTTACTAAAGTTTAAAAAAATAAATTGAATATTAAATAGTAGAATAATTTGACATATATTTTATTATAATTGCTAATTATAGCAAACTATCATGCCTTTGTTAATTTACAGTTAATAGAATTATAAGCATACTGCTGTTCTAACATCTTTCTTTCCTCTTACACCCACTTTTAAGCAAATTTAAATTTACAAAAACCAAGTAAGCTAGCCAAATTAGCTGTAACGCCAACCCACTGATGTCCACAGCCCCACCGCCTGCTTCTCCCATGTGGGGCAGTGGTGAAACCCCACCCAGAATTTTCTGTTTGGGGGAAAAATGTTCTCAGACTGGTTCATCCAGTCCTAACCAGACCTTAGGTCAGTTTGTTCTGCCCAGGGATTTCGCCATCCACCTGGAACATGCCCAGGCAGTGCCTTGAAGCCCACTTGTTCTTCCTTAGTCCTAGCTGCAATTCATCCTTTGGGTTAAATATGGGAAATTATACCCATATGACAAAAATGCTATTATTGATATGGCCCAGGCAGTGATGCTTCCAGCTGGATTTATAGATTTCCACCCCTATAAGGGGTACTTTGATCTTGGCTTCACCTGCAAAGCTGATGCCACAACTGCGGCCACCATTCCCTAGTTTTCCAGGGCACCCCTATCCCCACAACATGCACCTGGCTCCCCACCAACACCACATATGGTGGTACAATTTGTGGGGTTGCACACTCCCCATCCCCTGCGGTGCTTCATAAGGAGCTGATGGAAGGATTGGCCACATATGGCTCCAACCTCATCCTTTAGTTTGTGGTCCCCAATGGGGCCGCTCGTCTCACTGGGCCTCAGGCATTTGCCACAATTAACCCAGATTATAACAAAATTATCTTGCCAATTTCCCCCCCCCCGCACCATCATTCCCTCTGCCCCTGACCACCCAATAATGGGACTGTGTCAAGGGCAGGCAGACTATCTATCCATCTTGCTTCAAGTTGTATCACTTGAAGCATAAATGCCTCTATCCAGTTGCATCCGCCAGATCTGCGTTGCCTCCATCTGGCCCCCAATATGCCACACACCCCACTGCCATTCTGGTATGGGGTACAATCCTTCCCCCTACCCCAAAACCTGCGGCTGATGCAGCGCCCGCAGCTGCCAATCAGGCCCCTCATCAAGCAGTGCCACATGCACTTCAACCAATCAGGAGATAGCTTGGATAACGGTTTTATCCAACTTTATTCCTCAATTGACAGCCACAACCCATAATTTCACCAACCTCAATTTCCAATATGATTTGAATCCATGAGCTTTATTATATGAAACCAATGAAATGGTTAATGTAATTGAAGAGTCAAATACTCAATCAAAGAATTTATACAGGTACAGCACCCCATTCAGATACCTTGGTGTTTTTATGCCCCTGACTGAACGCCTCTACATTACTCTCAGAGCACCAGCTCACTGTTGCTGCAGCTGAAAACCCAGATGACGCCAACATTTGTGAGATGACTGATTCATCAGTAGTGATACTCGTCAAGGGTATCCTTGGTCCCAAAATTGCTCCAGCCTTACCCATTGAGGTCAGAAGTAACATCCTAAACCTCCACAAGCAAGCAAATGTCACCATCAAGAGAGTTGCTATTGCTTTGCAGGCCAAGACAAAAACCACCTGCGCCACTGCAGGCTTATTATTTGAGCTTCCTTTCATATGACTTCATTCAGAAGACAGCCTTTACAAATACATAGGGGCAATTTTTGATATTTGTAAGCCTAAATACCAGCTGTCCCTCATCCAAATCTCTCCCCATGTTGCTGATCACCCCACACCATTACTCTCCGCCTTTTCCTGCACACTTGCCTTTGATATGGAATTTGATCCTGAGGATAAGCCACCTGATCCCCTTACTCTTCCACCATGGTGGGATGAGTGACTCGTCGCTGTCCCACCTGGTTGGTTGTATTCCCATTCAGTTGTGGTTCACCAGCCCTTTTGGGCAGTTAACTACTCTGTTTGGGTAGGTCTGTTTGTTTGTTTTTAGTTTAGTTCTTCAAGTTTTGGTAATGTCCGTCCCCTGGTCAGCTTGCCTCAGTTAAATAAAAAGCATACTGTTGTTCATTTAACTTCAATATGTAAATAATAATCTTTCTCCCATTATCAACACTTAATTGCTAATAAATATCTCAATTTGACTTTATTTAAGCCAATAAACGTACTATAGTAAGAACTATTTTATGTATAATAAGAATAACCTGCAGTTATGCTACATGCCGCTGATGACATAATCCCTATGCTGTCTGCCATGGCCTGCCAGCTAAAGTGGGCACCAGACAAAAGATTTATCCAAAGCTTCCTCACCATCTGATATGGCTTCCTAGGATGATAACTTAGGGTCTATATTAGGAATTTTTTGTTATGTTAATCCCTTAGTTTGACTTATTTGCAAACAAAGATACGTAGCAGCTCCCCCATTTGGTTTGGGCACCACTAGTGCTAAAAAAGAATAAATGGTAGCATGCCACTGTGGCTAAAGGGGCCCATCCAATGACTATTCTAATACCCTTGGTAACAAGTGTAAATTCCAGGATTCCCAGTTCTTGCAGATTACTTTTTAATAATGCCAGAGCTCTACCCCCTTTAGATTTGTTCCTCCAGTTCTACCAAATTCAAATTTTGTAATGCCAATCTCACTAGAGTACCACTCCATTCATGTTTATTTTTGGGTATTTTACCCTATCTTCATTGAAAAGGCATTAGAGCAGAAATAGAAGTTAATCTTTTTTGCTACCTTTCTCAAAAAAAGCTTTGATTGTGGTTGTTTCAATTAAGGTTTTATCACTGCAGAGGAAGCTGACAAAGCTGCAATTGTAAAGCTGAAGCTAAGGTTTGTATAGTGCCATACATTTATATGTGTGGAACGCACCCACTGAAATAAAGATTATACTATCTTTAATAGTTTTTATGATCTAACCAGTACCCTCCCTTTTAACTTTTTTTTAAAAAAAAATACTGAAAGAGGACTTAAAAATGTATGGGTTCTTCAAGCTTTTAGGGTTACAAAGCTTTTATGTAATTCCAAAGCTCAGCAGCAGAAAAGCTATTGCTGTTACTGAACCCATGAACATATCTGGAAGGCGTCTATCATTCCCTAGCTTGCTTTTTAGACTCTTTAATAATACAAATCTAAACCATTTTCTGCCCTCCCTGAAAGGCAGCCCCATTTGCGCTCAGTGCAAAAACCTGGGCCACAAGGCGCATGCCTTCCCCTTCTAGGGAAAGGATCAGGGAGATCACAAGGAAAATTTCAATGAATGAAAACGATCCTTTTTTGAACAAGCTGACACTAGTCACTCTTTCATTTATAATGAATCAAGTGAATACTTAGTTGTGGCCTCTATGTCACTGAACAGCAGAAAGCATAACAAAAAGCGCTGAAAGAGCTGCCAATAAGTCACAAGAATAAGATCAATTAGATACACTTTTTAGTCATAATGACACTTGTGACTTACTCTCCTCCCAGCACCAGCACCGCCAGTGAGTGCCCAGGCAGCAGATCGCCATGTGCAATACTCAGCAGCATTGAATCCAGATCCATATGCCACATTAATAATATTTTTGAAAATGATGAAAATGACAATGCGTATTCTCATGGTAAACCTTTAAATAAATCAGAATTTTCAAAAGTCTATACTGATTTTTCTAAAACCTCATCCCCAATTCATATAATTTTAATTTACACTCAAATTAAGGATCAAATTCAGGTATTTTTATCCCACCCAAAGCTAAGATGTTCCTATGGGTGCAGCTAGGTCTAGTGACACAGATCACCACTCATAAAGTGACCCAGGCACCCAAATTAAAACTAGGACGCTCAATATTGCGGGATCTAGAGTTTCCACATCCTGGGTCAAAAAACTGAATTCCTTACACAAATTTCCTGATGACATCTTTGGAATTAAAACACATTGTTCAGCAGGAGAGGAAGAGGAGTGGTCAAAAGCTCTTCACCCTATGAACTCCACATGGTCTCAGTATTATGAGTTTATTGTTCACCCTACCAAAGGGCTTAGCATAGTTAAAAAATATAATTTTGTATGAATAGCAATACTGATAACGTTATTATGGAAAATGACGAGTTCACTCTCCTTAACATATATGCCCCAATAACTCAGCTGACTACATTAACCTCTCATGAGAGTATTACAATTAAATCTTCCAGATACCACTTTTGTTCTGGGTGAATTTAGCTATTGGTCTAATGCTGCAACTGACCGTTAGCCACTCACCTCACAATATAAACCAAGCCATATTGAATCATTAGTACTCAAGTCACACAGAGGATTATTTTATCCTCTCTTCAGTAACAACCCTAGGGTAACGCACATGACATGACCACATATTAAACATAGCAGATTGTTGTCTATGATTTGCATTAACTACATTCTTCCCCTTTAACACTTTAAGCAAGAATTTACAGGTTTGATAATACTGTGGTGATTTTCAGACCACCGATTAAACAATTACCCAACTGCACTTGATCAACTGAGTAATCAACCGCATTAGAACAAAGTAAGTATTGATACAATATCCAGTGAGAAGCTCTCATAGTTTATGAAAAAACAAGCATCTTTAACCCATATGATGTGCCCATTTTGTGAAGATCTCTTGTTAACATGGTTTCTGATGGAAAAACACATCACTGCTGATACAAAGTGGATATCCACGTGGCGCCATCACTCATCTACAGCAGCAGCTACTTGCCTCCAGCGCTCTCTTGCCCATCTGGAAAGAAACGTCTCACGCAGGGTTACAGCCCAGCTTGGTCTTGTGTATAGGTTGCTACAACTACTTATTTGCAAGTTAGATATTGCAGAACAACACCGTTTAAGCATCTTGGCTAGTGCCTCTCATATCACTAAATGGTAGAAATCAACAAGGTACTTTATTAACCGCATTACTGCATGGAAACAAGGTACTTCTTGTACTCAGGTTCAAACTAGCACATGTGCAATTAATCACTTCCCCAGTGAAGTATCTGAAACGGTTTACAAATTTTAAATCAATCTATATCAAGCTGATGACTGTAACCCAGAAGACATTCAACAGTTTTTATCCAAATACCCATTTTCCCCTTAACTTATCTAGTCTTGTTAGTGTTGTTTCTAATGAAGAACTATGGGACGCTATATGCGGGGCACCTCACCGCAAAAGCCTTGGTCCAGATAGCATTTCTTATGTTATCTATTGGATAACTTCAATCTTTAGCGCATTTACTCAAATCTATCAATAAATGCCTTTTATAAACTCGTTTACTGCCTGGAAGGTCAGAAGTTTTTGTGATCACATTATTAAAAAAGGGGATCCTAATGATCTGAGTAACTGGCGCCTAATCTCACTCACCAACGCGGATTCCAAAATAATGACCAAGATACTGTCTAAGCGTCTAGATAAGATTGCTCAAATAGCCATATCAAACAATCAGTATAGGTTTGTTCCCACTTGCAGTTTATGAGACAACATTTATACTGTCACCAATATATGTCAGTCCTGATCAGATGGTGCCCTAATATTCTTGGACCAACAAAAGGCATATGATCGTGGGCATTGGGATATCTTAGAGCGTCCCTTCAAACTTTCCGCCTTTCTCCTCATTTTATTAACTAGGTGATGCTTTCAACAGAGTCAGCTACCATGGCTATCTGTGGCACAGGGTTTACTGACCTCATTATCCCACAACGCCCGGTTTAAAACAGGGTACCCTCTTAGCCCTTTGTTGTATAACTTTTAACTAAAACAAGTCTTGCACATCATAGCTAAGACCCTGAAAGTCATAACCTCTCCACGACAGAACCTTATCAAAGTATCAGCATTCGCTGATAATTGTGTGTTTGTCATGGTTGGATGACATAATAGTAAGCACCAATGCTAGAGATAAGGTTGGTCGACAGAAGGCCCAGAAGATGAAGCTTCAGGCTCTCCCTGACCTAAAGCACATCTTAGATCAACGCTGGGTGCAGGCCAAGCATGCCCAGGTTGATACTGATGGGGTGCAAAAAGCCCAGCCTCTTATTTTGGCCCAGGCTTGAAACAAACGATTTACATTTTAAATGGAGATGGTTTGATTCGCTTGGTTGGAGAGCAAGGTTTCGAGTCCCGCTCCAGCTATGAAATTTTGACTTCAGGTAAAATAAGGCTTCAATTGATTACTCAAGTGAAGGCACTTTTGGTGTATTATACCAAAACGGATGGAAGTGTCTGTTTATTGGAG
Source organism: Massospora cicadina (assembly GCA_022478985.1). Classification (NCBI taxonomy): domain Eukaryota; kingdom Fungi; phylum Entomophthoromycota; class Entomophthoromycetes; order Entomophthorales; family Entomophthoraceae; genus Massospora; species Massospora cicadina. The sequence continues at coordinate 61,913 of JAKSZP010018773.1, read as the reverse complement.
CATCAAGGCTTGGGCGCATTTCCGCAGAACCTAAATTTCCCTGGCCCATTTTAAATGTTTTTGCGACCAACATTCCTTGTTGATCGACTTTCTTAATAAAAACCCCGTTATTTTACGTTTTTTCAATGGTTCCTTGGGCAAACTTGGTGTTGGACCTCTTTGGGGAGAGGTCTCCAACCATGTGGGACACTACCTTATCTCGCAATTTACCAAAATCCCAGGGGCACCTGTGTGTGCCGCCCAGGTCCCCTCCAGATCGAGGCACCCAAAGCCCCTGACGTCCAGCCACACTTGATTATGGACGCCCCTCTGGGGTCCACTCAAGCAGTGATGTTCCTTACTTACCTGGTATTTTATGTTGCTCTTTACACACTTGCCTGGGGTACCCTTTGCACTGGCACTGCTTGAGGTGCCTTCCTACCCATTCTTTTAATGGCTAGTTCCCTAGCAATGTTGGTTTGCATCCCACATCACCTTGCTGGGAATGAGAGAGTTACAGACACTCTCTTGACAGTGTTGGTTGTTTCCAATCCATCAGACGCTCGCTCCCTAAAGCAGAACATTAGTCAATATGAATAAATAAGCAGCGCCAAGATCAATCGCCAAAGAAATGAGGTCATGCTCCTTGGCAAGCATCATCTTCAGTGGCTCAATGGAAATTCTCATCTCCCTTCAGCTAGTAAATCAATAGTCCCATTTCAAGCAACCCCCCAATAAACATGTTTACCACTTATGGAAAATAGCTGTACTCTGCAGGATATGCGTCTATAGTTATGGAGAGTAAACTCTTTTCTAGTATCTCAAGCCATGCAGCTAGTCCCCAGGCCATTCAGCAGGGTTGTGGTGAAATTAATATTATGAAATACCCTGATTCTCTCAAGAGTATAGTACACCTCTAATGCCATAACATTTTATACTGCTTTTTTCAAATTAATAAGGGCTATATATTAATAATATCTTTGGGATGGCAAAGGGCACTTATCAGGATTGAAAAGCTCTTTGTCTCATGTTCCTCAGATAGCATTGGACTCATTGTGTAAGCCTTACTAACAGCCCCTACAGCTAGATCAAGAAATTCCCTTTCTGAACAAAAAAGGGGAGAAAGCTGTTGGCTGTCCCACTTGTTGCCTTGGGCGATTTAGCCCATGTGGTAGACAAGAGGTGGGTAACAGCTTATCCCCTGCATAATGCTCCTTTCTCACCCATACTTGCCACTAAAGTGTTGTTGGATAAAATTCAGAAGCTGTGCCAGGAGGTGGAGGAGGTTAGAAGCTATTTCCAGTGGAAGTATGTACTGCAGGTCTCCAGAAGGGAGTATCTGCAGGCTTGAGTTCCACCCAGGAGGTCAAGTCAAATTCTGCTGAAAATAATGGCTGCAAGTTAGTTTTTGGTGCAAAATTGTTCACCCGCCAGGTTTTTCCAATAATTTTACAAATGAGCCCATCCCTGACAGGACAGGCGTGCTCAATCCTTTTCAAACCCAATGGAGCAGCCATATGTGGCCTGGCCATGGGTGCAACCTGCCATCCGCTGTAGATGTAATTGGCACACCAAGTGCAATCACAACAAAATGACTTTTACCACTAACAAATTTGATGCCGATTTGCCCAGTCAGGTCAGATCCAAGTTGGTATTAGAAGACTTTTCGGGCTGACACTTACTGGAACTAAATTGTGATATACTCTCAATGGTATTGCACTTAGCTTCAGTTTCCCATTTTATGAGCATTTAAGCAGTGATCCCTGACAGGTACCACTATCACTCTATTATTTTTATTTCCTCTACTTTGGGTTTAATAAAAATTCTTAAAAATATCTGTTGGGATTTTTTTCCATATTCCCAGCCTGCTAGATTACCAGGAATCACTAGGGGATAATTCTCTAATGCGAGGTGAATTGGAGATTGGTGGACTCTAATTTGGAGTAACTATGTTTGGGGGTTTTTAGAGTATTCACCTGGTCATATCCATTGAGGATCAATTTGGACAAATGCTTAAGATCTTGTCAGGTGAAGTTGCCAACAAAATAGGGGCATCTGATAGTGATTAATTATCAGGTGTACCAATTGGATCAGTCAAGTTTCATCACTGACTGATTGGGAATGTTAGTAGCAAGTTGCGAGTTGAGTGATGCCACCTGCAACTTATGAATTAATCAGCTGGTTTGTGACCTGCCTTACTGGGTAATAAGTCACATTACCTAAGCAGGTCGCTAGCCAAATATGGTTGGTATACTTGGATTGAGAGGAAAACGTTAGGGACACGTTTTCTGACTCTTTCCATTTAGGTCTCAAGAATGTCCAATGACATAATCCTAGACAGGATGGGGAAGACCAACACTGCCAAGATGAGGATGAGCGATTCAATGGCAATGTCTTGCCATTTCATCGAAGAGGTGTCAACCAAGGGTTAGACAACTGAATCCCCACTATAATTCCCTAGAATTCACTAATAATAAAAAACAGGTTATAGTAAAACAGTTAGTTAGAAAATACTACAGATATAGAGTTCTATAGTTTTCATCTGATATATAGTTTATTATGTAAACTATTATCAGCTTTCAATTGTTCTATTCTTTCAAGGATATTATTGCTGTGTGCAATAATTGGGAGACTCTTTTTGGAAAATAGTAAAGATCTGAGCGGGGATCTAGAGAAGAAGGAGAAACAATCTGGGATTGCTGCCAACTGTGTGTTGGACTGAAGAGACTGTCACCAGGGAATCTTAGAGAAGATCAGGTTGGACAGAATGAGGAAAAAAAATCCCTAAATCAAGACATCTCAAGTATTTCAAGTGGGAATACTGGCCGAGTGTTGGGCCAAGATATAAGAATTCCACTCAACTACGGATAATAGTCATCATACTATTATCAACCAATAATATCATATACTATACAATGTGGATGAAGTGCACAAGAATAAACCTGTGCAGTAATAAGTTTATTGGGGTTGTTTGCTGATAATAACACAAAACAATAAATTTTTATAATTTGGTGCTCACTACAGGGGTGTAGTTGAGTAGAAGAACTTAGAACATGATGTCCTATGAAGATGTTTCTAATTCTGGCAATATTTTACTAGGGAAAGTAGCATTAATAAAGATAGAACGTGAAGTGAATCATGTACATTAGCATTCACTCAGCTCAGAAGTGGAGCTTCTAGTGAAGCAAATTGAAGATACTTAAGTCATGAGAAAGGATTTGCAGCCTAGATATGGAACTATCTAGTGCTGCAAGGAAACCTGTTCCACCTGACATCTGCCTGAGATGAAGAGTATCAGCAGGGCAACTCAGGTTGAAATTGGGTCCACTTTAAATAGTCCTGAGGATCATCAGGGCCCACTTGGGTTAAAATTGGGTCCGCTGGAAATAGTCCTGTGGAACAGCAGGATCAACTCAGGTTGAAATTGGGTCCACTTTAAATAGTCCTGAGGAGAGGGTGTTTAGATGAGGTATTGGATGAAATAGGAAGCAATCAATCCAGAGAATTGGATTGCCATACCAATGAAGATATGAAGTCAAAATAGGAAATGATTGATCCAAGATAGTGGAGAAAATTATTTTGACTCAATAACACTCAACCAATGATCAGAAGTTACTGGAGACGAGTTCATCAATTCAGGAGAAAATTGGATGAAGCTAATGAGTCTGGAATGACTTGTGTAATTAAAGATGGTAATGAATGCCAAAAATCGTTTTCAGGAGAAACATGATCTGACTAATCGAACAAACTGTTGGCTAATGAGATATGAGGATTCAAATCATCAGTTGCCAAAATATAAGATGAATTTAGGGCCTGTTGGAAGAATAACCAGTTGGGATTAAAGGCCTAATATTTAAGAGTATTGCCAAAGTCGGCAAGAGTAGCCTATACATAAAGAGACAGCGCTGCTGGTCATATAGTGAATAAGGTCAATACTAATTGGAAGTATTGAGCCTAAGAGAAAATAGTTGCAATGTTCCCAGCGGACCTCTGAACCATTAAATGGTTTTGTCCTGAGGTTTTGGTCAAGTCCTAGAAGAGGACCACTGAACCAAATTGGATGGTTAAATCTTAAGAGGATAAGATTTTTTAACTATGATAACTGGTAGGTCAGAGTTACCTAGGACCCAGTTTGGATGAAGGGTAAAAGAAGGACCTCTGAACCTTTTTTGTAGGTTGAAAGTCCCATTGCAAAAGAAAATAACAAAAAATATATAAATATATAAAAGATATAAAATATCAATTTTTATGGTCTATGAGTTTTGGACCTGAGTGATGAGAAATCCCAACAGCTGAACTGAGGAAATTCCATCCTCGATGAGATGGAATTATCAGCTGGGGTAACTGAGAGTATCAGCCTATTGGTTGATCACGAGCAACTCACTGATCTGATGGAAGGCCAGCAAGAGGAGGTTCTTGAATTGTTCAAAAAGTATTGGAAAGTATTTGCTCAGGATGACCATGATTTGGGATGCATGAGAGATGTAATCCACAAGTTTGACACCAGGGAAAATTTGCCAATCAGGATGAGACTGATCTGACAATTGAAAGTGGCTGAAGCGGTAGTGGAAAATGAAATCAGCAAACTAGTGAAGCATGGGCTTCTAGTTCCATTGTTGAGTCTCTAGGCAAGTCCAATACTAATTGTGAAGAAAAAGGAAGGCTCCAACTGGGTGGTGATTGACTACCAAAAGCTGAATAAGATTATGAAGAAGGATTTGTATCCCCTACCAAGAATTGACAATGCACTAGATCAATTGGGAGAAGCAAAGTATTTCTCCGTGATGGATATGATCTTGGTATATTGGCAAATAGACTTGCCAAAAGAAGACCAAGAAAAATGCATGATTATTACCATGCAGAGGCTATATCAACCGACGAGGATGCCCCAGAGTCTATGCAATGCGCCTGCAATGTTCCAGAGGGCCATGGACGCTATAATGAGCGACTTTTTTTTCATACATCATGGTATACTTGGACAATATCAATGTTTTCAGTAGGAAATTTACAGATTATCTATACCACTTGGAAGAAGTATTTAAGTGACTGTCCACGGCTAACCTGAAGGTTAAGCTGAGGAAGTGTCACTTCTTTAAAAAGAGTTGGAATATCTGGGATTCATGATCAACTCTAGTGTATTGCAGCTGCAAGCTCAGAAGATAGAAGCTATAGAATGGATGGCTGTGCTGAAGAGTGTCTGAGAGATTCAAGTGTTCTTGGGATGGTTGGATACTACAAAAGATTTATTCTGGACTTTGCCTGAATAGCTAAGCCCTTATTCCATCTGTTGAAGGATCCAAAAAAGGGATTCATATGGAATGAAGAAGCGCAGGAATTCTTCGATGAGCTATGCTGGTACCTAATAGATTCTCTGATTTTGAAATATCCAAATTTCAATTGAAAGTTTATTATACAAACTGATGATTCATTGATGGCGATTGGTGCTGTACTAATCCAAGTAGATGAACTTGGGGACAAACACCCAGTGGCATATGTGATCTGGACACTCTCAGCCGCTGAGAGGAACTACACTGTAACTGAGCGTGAATGCCTTGCAGTTATTTCGCCTGTAAGCAGTTTCAGATGTATATCCATGGAATGCACTTTAAAGTGGTGACGGATTACTCTTTGTTGTGTTGGCTCCATAATTTGAGAGAACCAGAAGGATGACTGGCCCGATGGGCACTTAAGCTACAGGCTTACAATTATGAGATTGTCCACCCAGTGGGGGCTTCTCACCAGAATGTGGATAGCTTAACGCGGTTACTAATGGTACAGATGGTTTACTCGCAGGTGGATGAGCTATTTCAGAGAATGATTGATGGAGAAATTGGGAACAAGCCCCTGAAAAACCAAGGTGCGCTTTTGAAAGCAATGGAAAACACCGAGACCATGGATGGACAAGTGTTTAAGATGATTAATGGGAAGCAGTTATTATTCCCAAAGCCATTGTAAAAGAGCAGCTATTGTTCAAGCCGCCCATAAGGTTGTCAGGCATAGAGGCCTGAGAAAAACACCCAATCATATTTGTCAGTATATCTACTAGGAGTCAATCAACTATGATGTCAATGACTATCTAGCTTGTTGTGTGGAGTGCCAGCTGCACAAGCCACATAAGAATACAACTGGATATCAACTGGTCTGCCCTGGATTTGCCTGACATATGGTGTCCATCGATGTGATGGGACTGCTGACAATGAGCACAGGGGGAGTCAAGTACATAATAGTTGCTATCAACCATCTGACAAGATGGGTTGAGATGAAGGCCCTGGCGAAAGTAGATGCTACCATCACCGCGAAGTTCATCCTGGATCAAGTAGTATATTGACATGGATGTCATCAGGTCCTGCTTAGAACTAATGGGACAAACTTCACATCTCATGTGATCCTTCAATTGAATGAGATAATGGGGATCAGAGGAGTTATGTCAGTACCCTACCAGCTGGAGACAAATGGACTGGTAGAATGAGTGAATGGAACGCTGGCTATGACGCTGAGAAAGCTAGTCACAGGAAGAACTTCTGCATGTGGAACGTACCTGAGTTTGGTGATGTTTGCCTACAATATCAATCATCATATGGTGATGGGAAAAACGCCATTTGAGTTGCTATATTGGAGGAAGGCTGCGTTGCCACCAATTTTATATTTGATGGTAGAACCAACATTGGGGATGAGTGCCAAACAGTACTTGAACCAATTGATGAATATCCTGATTGAGGTGCAATTGCAAGCATTTGAGACTACATTGAAGAAAAGGACATGAGCGAAATCGACGGACAATAAGAACTGACCAGCCTTAGCAGAATATCAAATAGGCGAAAGAGTAGCCTATTGTGATATGCATGGTTTCAGAAGAAGAAACATTTTAGATGCTTTGTGGTCAGGTCCATTTGAAATTATTGCTTTGACGGCGACTGACGCCTACTCCATCAAGAATCTCTTGGATGGAAGAGTTGTAAATCGAGTCCATGCTAAGTGTTTGAAGCAATGGATTGATGAAAAAAATAAAGAATTCCCAAAGGACTGATGAACCATTAAGTTGGTCATGTCCTGATGATTAGGTCAAGTCCAAAAAAAGGACCTCTGAACCAATCTAGATGGTTAAGACTGAAAAAAGGACCTCTGAACTATAGAAAACTAGTAGGTTTAAGTACCCAGGACCCAGTTTGGGGGAAAAATAAAGAAAGATGGACCGTTGAACCGAAACAAGGTCAAGTCCCATGAAAAAAAGAAGAGTAAAAATAAAAGATTGATGAAAGATATTGGAAAAAAAGATTATAAACCACATAGAAAAAACCAATATAATTTTATAGTTTTTATTTTTATTAATTGTCCTCAATACAGAGATGATTCTGCCTATGTTGCCTCTTGGGGGAGAGAGGATGGATCGCAGTAGGAATAAATAGCCCATCAAAATTGATGTGAGAATGGATGCTAGTGAGAGCTAGACCTACATGAAACCAAGTTCTTTGAGTGGATGCAGATCCCTGCAAGAAAGCGACTAGGGGAAGGGAAATTGAGATGTTAGAAGAAGCCAATCGCAAAACCCTGGAGTGGGGAGGAAAGCAACAGTATAGAAAGAGGCAGTCAGTAAATAACCCTGAGTAATCTTGATATGGTACCAGAGCTGGAAGATTAGTCTTGAGCGCCTGACGACGGGCGTCATCAAGAACACTGGACATATGGTCCAGCAGCAAACATAGAATGCTTGACAGGGGTTGCCAAATCATGCCCCCTACTAAAGCCATCAGTGGAAGATACTGATGGGAAGATCCAAAGATGAGATAGTTGTGCAGGGAGCAAATGGCATCCTGCAAGTGATGACTACAGGCTTCTCGGAAGCTGAAGCTGAAGGAACAGTGAAACTTGGGAGAAGCTGGAAGCTTCATGGACCAACGTAGAAGAACTTGGCCAGCAAAGTGAAGAGCATAAGTGGCAGTATCCTGATCTAGGATGGTCTCAAGATTGGAGGGATTTGGTGCTAGACAAAGCCTTGGTGACTTGAGCCTGTAGTTAAGCGTAGGGGAGCTTAAAATAAATACTGTTAGCAATGGTGAGCTTGGTAGCCAAGATAGCAGGTTTGTAGTATTGTCTGAGTTGGAAGAGGAACTCAGGAAGCAAGTCTGACCCAGCAAGAAAAGAGCAATCAAGAGTGAAAGGCATAATTCCAGGAGCATCCATGATGATGGTTGGTGCATCTGCAAAAGGAGTTAAATCCAGAAGAGTTTCAAAATCCAACTTTGGAATTGACAACAGAGGAAGAATTGGCTGAGAGTTGTTCAAAATGATTGCAAGCCTGGTTTTGGAGGCATTGGTTACCGTTTCCAGTAATTCAATAGAAGGACTAGCCGCTGGTGCCAGACTAGGCATATGAGTCCTGGAAGGACCATAGAAGAGGTTCCGTCATGCATCCTGACTCATCTGCTGGATGAGCCAAAGATCTTGATCAGACAAACTGTTTAGAAGCTGCTGGTACCGCGACTCAGAATCTGACATATGAGCTGGATGAGAGGGGGGATGTCAGACTTATATGGAAGTTGACATTATGCACTCTACAATCTATTAAGCTCTAATTTCGGAGAAATTAATCTCAAAATTAATGGGATAAGCTCTCCAAGAGAAGAAATAAGAATGTCTTAAGTCAAGAGGTTATGAGAGAAATAACAAGGGTAAACATAAATAAGTATTTTTAATTGGGCCATGAAACAAACATCAACAGCAAGAGTCTCCTGTCTGGGATGAGGAGAAAATCAGGAATCAAGGACGCCGGAGCAAGGACCCTGAATATGACAGTGGGTCATATGCTCTGATGGGGGAAAACCAGATCCTGGGACTAACAATGTCATGAGTAAATCAATAAGCCTGGAATGACAGTAGATTGTGGGGACCACGCTCTGAGTAGGTGGTGGCGAGTGAGGAAGAGTAAGAGAGCCACATGCCAAAGGTCATCCTGAGCAGCATTGAGTATTAATGATTGTACTCCACTTGAGTTAATGAAGTATTTGACCAAGTGTCCAAAGAAGCTTTCTCATGCCACGGTCCTTTTCTCACTGAAAAGCTAAACAAGAGCTGGATGAATTGGGATTTTTGCCCATATTCCCAGCCTGCTAGATTACCAGGAATCACTAGGGGATAATTCTCTAATGTGAGGTGAATTGGAAATCGGTGGACCCTAATTTTGGAGTAACTATGTTTGGGAGATTTTAGAGTATTCACCTGGTCATATCCATTGAGGATCAATTTGGACAAATGCTTAAGATCTTGTCAGGTGGAGTTGCCAACAAAATAGGGCATCTGATAGTGATTAACTATCAGGTGTACCAATTGGATCAGTCAAGTTTCATCACTGACTGATTGGGAATGTTAGTAGCAAGTTGCAAGTCGAGTGATGCCACCTGCAACTAGTGAATCAATCAGCTGGTTTGTGACCTGCCTTACTGGGTAATAAGTCACATTACCTAAGCAGGTCGCTAGCCAAATATGGTTGGTATACTTGGATTGAGAGGAAAACGTTAGGGACACATTTTCTGACTCTTTCCATTTAGGTCTCAAGAATGTCCAATGACAGAATCCTAGACAGGATGGGGAAGACCAACACTGCCAAGATGAGGATGAGCGATTCAATGGCAATGTCTGTCATTTCATCGAAGAGGTGTCAACCAAGGGTTAGACAACTGAATCCCCACTATAATTCCCTAGAATTCACTAATAATAAAAAACAGGTTATAGTAAAACAGTTAGTTAGAAAATACTACAGATATAGAGTTCTATAGTTTTCATCTGATATATAGTTTATTATGTAAACTATTATCAGCTTTCAATTGTTCTATTCTTCTCAAGGATATTATTGCTGTGTGCAATAATTGGGAGACTCTTTTTGGAAAATAGTAAAGATCTGAGCGGGGATCTAGAGAAGAAGGAGAAACAATCTGGGATTGCTGCCAACTGTGTGTTAGACTGAAGAGACTGTCACCAGGGAATCTTAGAGAAAATTAGGTTGGACAGAATGAGGAAACAAATCCCTAGATCAAGACATCTCAAGTATTTCAAGTGGGTATACTGGCCAAGTGTTGGGCCAAGATGTAAGAATTTCACTCAACTATGGATAATAGTTGTCATACTATTATCAACTGATAATATCATATATTATACAATGCGGACAAATTGAACAAGAACCTAACCTGTGCAGTAATAAATTTATTGGGGTTGTTTGCTGATAATAACCCAAAACAATAAATTTTTACAATATCTAAATTTATTTGTAGATTTTGGGTTCCTTTAAACCATTTAGTGGTGATCTTTTTTTGGAAATCCCTGAATAGTCCTCACAGCTTCCTTTTTTCTTTAAATCTATCAATATAGATGGCTGTACCTGAGTTATTATAGATGAGGTTTTGGGTGGTTACTCACCTGGAGCTCCAGGTTGGTCCTATTAACAGCATGTTCTATGACACATTAACCACCATCAAAAAACCAACCAAATTTAAAGTATGTGAATTGTTCAAGTAATGTGTCCTGCTCCAAATGTTCTCCATTGGGCAGCAGTAGCAAGAGGAAACTTTGCACAAGCCTTAGCGCTAGCAAAACCTAATGTGCCCAATATTTTGATATAATATATGGCCTCTCATCCCAATGCAACAGGCCCCTACCACACCAAACCATATTTCAAAGATATTCTCTGGTTTATTAAGTGCTCCAGTTGGATCTTCCAACATATTGACCAACTACCCAGTATGCAGTAGGCAACCCCATCTTGCATTCAAATTTTTAATAATGCTCTTGTGAATTCAGCATCCTTTGCCCCAGGAATAAGGTCACTATAGTTAAATTGATTTATTAAATTGGATAGATAACTTTTACTACCCGCAGAATCAGAAAAAAATATGGGAGCATACTTATCATCCTTACTTTACCCTAAAGCTAAAACTTATATTTAGAAGTACCTTACAAGATTATTTTAGCCTTTAGATATATTTAATACAATTTCCTGCTTTTCCAGTTTGTGGTAGACATAATACTCTTATCAATAGGATAGAAAGGTATCCTATATTCAAGGTAATCTGGATGGAAGTTTCCCATCTGTTCCAGCTTTCTACACCTAGTACATTCTACCCTACATGCTATCCATTTGCCATGAGAGTGCTTTCCCCAATTTCCCCACTGCTCAGAACCCTGATAGTGGCTACAGCATTGTAGTATATCTATACCATCATTTTAGAAGCTATCAACAAGGCTTCCCCCACCAAGAATGAAGCACTGTCATAGCTCTATAGTCATCTAACTTGCAGCTCCAGTATTAGTTTTTTAGATCCATGCCTCATAAATGGCACTGCAGATTCAGTCTTGGAAAAATACTAGTTTCTAGAAGGTGACTTTTGCTTCTATATCTGCAAAGTTAAAATGATACCCTAAAACCATCCAATCTTGCCCCTTGTCCTATACCCCCTACCCCTGATTACAGGGATAGTTTTAGTTAGACTACTGCCCTGAGGATTCAGAGCTCCTGTGCATATTCTCTCTTTCTTTTTATTTTATTTCTTATTTATATAATGGTCAGGTTGAACTGATTGTTACATTTTGAGGTTTTGAGGTTCATGCGGGCTCAGCGCTGGGATGTGCCCCTCCCGAGCTATTCTCCATGCTCCCTGGGGCACAAAGAAAAGTGTGGAGGGGCTCCCCAGAAGAGCAACCTTAAAAGGTCAGGCCCGCACAATTCTGAACTCAGTTCAGAATTCTTTCTCATTTCCCACCCTTGCGTGGATCTCTCTAGTGGCCTTGGGGCCGCTCTTGCCTTGTCTTACCTGGTATCCTGCAGTGACCCACTTTTTGTATCCTTAACAAAAAATTGAGATTTGGCAGCGAACTGATCTGCTAAATACTCTGGTTTTTTTCCTGGTGTTGTTCATGGTGCCCTATGTCATTGGGATAAATTTGTCAGTGCGTTTATTTTCATTAAAAAATAAAACAAGGTTAATTTTGGGATTGAAACCCTCACTTACCTGTTTCATCTTTTTACATTTCCAAATTGCCCTAAATCTGAGGTTATATTAGTGAGTACAAGAAGTCAAAACTCTTACCTCAAGGGAACTCATATTGGGCAATCTGTCAGCATCAACTTTGAATCTGCCAATCCAAAGGCAAGATGGCAGTCAAAAACTGGGATGTTTTCGACCATTACAATTTATAATAATGTTGGTCCCATAGTCCTCCTACCTTAAATAAACAGTAAATTTATAGGAGATACCTGCTTCCACTCTAGTGCAGAGTTTGTTTGACATATCCAAAACAGTACTGATTAGAAAAACTTGGCATGATATATTTATCCCAAGGTTGACACACCTTGAACACTTTATTCTTAAAGGAGACTGAAAAGTATAAGCTGGTGTACCACTAAGAGCTTATAATTTGAATACTCAGGTGGGATAACATATAGAAAGCTAAACCTTTATGTTGTATTACTTCATTTCTAACAATTAAAGGCTTGTTTTGTAGCACTTTACCTTGATATTATGGTTTATAGCTTTGGTATATTTTTTAGTCAATTATTCAGTAGCTCCTACTTTAGGGAACTGTATGCTAGGTATTATAACTTTAAGAGCTCAAAAACCTTAGGGTAAAGATGAGAATTTTTAGACGTTAATCCCATACTCCTTTATTTTTCATTTTGATATTGGGATTTATACTGGCAAGGATCAAATTTAACGTTGCAGCTATAAGGAGATACGAATATCATAGCGAGTGCTATCCGGTTTTGCTTCATGACGTAATTCATATCTATTGTAATATGAAATATCAACTGATAAATTGTTATACATTATGCATATTCCTTTTGAACTATTTCTAAATTGCAATTATGCAGTTCAATCTAAATCATTGATTGATATATATTTTATTCTATTTTCTCAAATTGCAATTATGCAGTTCAATCTAAATTATTGATCAAGCATATCCTTTAATCAAATAAAATGGCATGATCTTTGGGTTTCATTATAATTGAGTCAAATTTCCTGATTATCTTTCAAACAACTTGGATTCAATCTGGGGTTCTGATTGGGTGTGGGTGTGAAGTTCAGCTGCCTCGGTACCGAATGAGATGCGATGGCACCCACATGACTAGTTACTGGTAACACCATGCACTGAGCACCAGCTACGATGGACCGTTCAGTAGATTTGTTACTGATATGACGTTACCGCTATAAAATAGTTTTGGTTCATTCAAGTAAGAACTTTTGGTTTTTTCATATCGGAACGTATTTATTTATAATTTGGTCCAACCCTACCCTAGTTTTTAATCAGATTAACTTTAACTTGATTTTAGAGGATGAGTTGTTTGTTGGCTCGAGGTTCAAGCCAAACCCCGACGACATTAATGAGGTTTAATATACCTTTTAGAAGCTCAGGGTTGCAGTTTAATCCAACTTTGTTAACAAAGGTAACAAATCTAGCTATGCTCAGGATCTGGAAAAGTTTTCAGCTTAAGAATATACATGCGATTAGGCTATAGTTAACGCTTCGGTGCAAAAAAGTTTAATTAATGTTTAGAGACGTTGGTTTGCTACCGGAAACCCACTTCCTACCGGGGTCGGGATTAATGGAACCCCCGATTACGCTAGGTTGATAAAGAATTTGGAAACTTTGAAGCAGCGGTGGGGCACCCTTCCCTTACCCTTGCCGAGAAGATACTTTTTGCTCATCTGCGACCGGTTCCAGGGTTTGAGGGACCGCCAACCCGCCAAAAGACCTATTTGCAGCTTGCCCCAGGTAAACACCCTCATCGAATTGTCAACGTTAATCGCTCAAGATCGTGTGGCGATGCAAGGTACTCTACTAGGATCATAGTTTACCTTCAGATGCCTCCGCACAGATGGCGGTTTTACAGTTCATGCTGAGTGGGAGGGACCAAACGGCAGTTCCAACCTCGATCCACTGTGACCATTTAATTGCAGCGCAAAGCGGCGCAGCTGAGGATTTGAACTTGGCCAAAGTTACCAACAAGGAGATATTTGATTTCCTTGAGTCGGCGGCGAGAAAATATGCCATAGCCTTTTGGAAGCCTGGAAGCGGTATGGGGTTGGATATACTGTATCTAAACTACATAGGAATTATTCACCAGATCGTTCTTGAGAATTACGCCTCGCCAGGAGCTCTGATGCTAGGGACAGGTAAAATAACATGATGCCGAATAACCTCTAGACTCACATACTCCTAATGCGGGTAAACACGATCTTGTGAATTTAGCTAGAGAATTTAGGTGGATTGGGATTGTTGGCAATTGGGGTAGGAGGGGCTGATGCCGTGGATGCGATGGCAGATCTCCCTGGGAGTTGCAATGTCCCAAAGTGCTTGGAGTCAAGTTGGTTGGATCTCTTCAAGGGTGGGCTTCACCTAAGGATGTAATTCTGCATCTCACGGGATTGCTTAGCGTTAGGGTAACACTGGCTGTCTTTGAATCTAATTAGGAAGGGCGGAACTGGACACATCATTGAGTACTTTGGGCCCGGTGTCACAACCCTGTCCTGTACTGGTATGGCTACCATCTGTAATATGGGCGCAGAGGTAACTTGGACTTTAGACGTCTAAGCTTTAGGTTGGCGCGACAACTTCAATATTTCCCTTCACCGAATCTATGAGACGATATCTTGAGGCTACTGGGCGCGGTGTATTGGCAGAAGTTTGCAGTAGAGTTGCACAAACCTATTTGACGGCGGATCCTGGATGCCACTATGACCGAGTGCTGGAAATTGACCTAACCCAACTGGAGCCGCACATCAATGGCCCATTTACACCTGATTTAGCCACTCCACTTTCACAGTTTGCGACAGCCGTTCGAAAAACAATTGGGCCGAAGAAATTCGAGTGGGTTTAATTGGATCGTGTACCAACTCCAGTTACCAGGATATGAGCCGTGCAAGTGCAGTGGCACAACAGGCCCTTGATAAGGATATTTGCCTCCCAAATCATACCCAGTTTCTCATTACCCCAGGTTCGGAACAGGTCCGCGCCACCATCACCCGAGATGGTCAAGCCGAAGCGCTAACTAAGCTGGGCGGCACGGTGTTGGCTAATGCGTGCGGGCCATGCATCGGACAGTGGAAGCGTAACGATGTAGCGTCGGATGCACCCAACTCCATCATCTCCTCTTTTAATCGTAACTTCAGGGCACGCAACGATGGCTCAGCCGCCACCCTCAACTTCCTAGCTTCTCCCGAAATTGTCACTGCGCTTTCCCTGGCAGGAAGACTCACCTTCAACCCTGCTACCGATCTCCTTCCTAATAAGCATGGCAACTTGGTTCGTCTTGACCCACCTCCTGCCTGTGCAGACCTGCCTTCCGCTGGGTTCACTCAAGGTGATGTGGGATACCGCCCCGAGACAGCTTCGCCCAACCCTTCGGCAAGCATTACGATCTGTCCTGATTCTGAGCGCCTGCAGCTTCTGCAACCCTTTCCTGCGTGGGATGGTGAGGAGCTTGAGCTGCGTGTTCTTCTGAAGGTTCAGGGAAAGTGCACCACTGATCACATCTCTGCCGCTGGTAAGTGGCTCAAGTACAAGGGTCACCTCGAGAACCTTGCCAACAATACCCTTATTGGTGCAACTTCGGCTGGTACTGGTAAGGTGAATTGCGTTACGAACCACCTTACCAACGAGGTACTACTGCGTATTGGCTTGTGCTAATTCTAGCTTGAAACCATTCCAGAGGCTGCAAGGTGCTACAAAAGGAACAATGTCCCGTGGGCCATCATCACCGACTTCAATTATGGTGAAGGCTCAGCTCGGGAGCATGCTGCGATGCAGCCACGCTACCTTGGTTGTCGGCTAATCATCGCACGCTCGTTCGCCCGTATTCACGAGACAAACCTTAAAAAGCAGGGGGTCTTAGCCTTGACCTTTGCCGATGCAAACGATTACCACAAGGTCCAAGAAGGAGATGTTATAGCCACCATTAATCTCACCAGCTTAGCCCCATCGAAGCCCCTTGAAATTCGTATATCGCGCCCAGATGAAACTTTTGTGCTCTCCCTTAACCATACTTTATCCCCGGCTCAGATTTCCTGGTTTAAGGCTGGCTCTGCTCTCAATGCGTTGGCTCACACCAACAATACTTAATTTGTCTTATAAAAATTGGATTGTATTTTTAACCGAGTTCGAAAAAGGAGGAGTTTCTTGATTCGACCTGTGTAATGTTTTCTGTTTGTTCACGCATTACTCCAAAACTACTGGACCAATTTGAATGATTTTTTAATGAAAGAGGATGATCCCATGGTGGTCTCACTCCCATTTTGTAAGGATTGGTCCAGTGTATGACCAGTAATTTAGTTTTGACGTATATGTCTTATGGCTGGGGATAAATTCAAAACCTGAGGTATGAAATGATGCCATAGTGTGATGGGCCTATAGTATTGTAGATGGTCATCATTAATTATAGTTTGTAATTGATTTAAATTAAAAAACCAAATAAATGGATTAAATTAAGTATTGTAGACAGTTATTAGTAAGTTTACTATTTAATTTTGCCAATCAAATCAAAATAAATAAATAGATCTTAAGAAGTATTGTGAAATTTTTTTTTCTCATTGTAATCACTAATTGCAACTGATTTGATTCAAGACTGGTAAGTTTGATAATCAACATGAGGAGATGAGTGTGCACCCAATGTTGGGTAAAGGTTGAGCAAGTATAGTAAAGGGCACAAGGTCAGTCTTCACACCATCCAAAGTTCAAAAATGCCCTAGCGACATTGGTGGCCTAGATAAAAATAAGAAAACAGTGGTGAGTATTTCACTGGAGATTTTATCCTGGCAAGCAAAATGCAACCATTATATCAAGACTCCTCATTCTTGGCCCCTGTCATCAGTGGAGCATAGGGTTCAAGTTTTCTAGTTATTAATTTAATGGTACTTTGGGAAGAGTTCTGTTGTGATATGCACAAAAACTTCCTGGCAGCTGTATATGTTGCACCACATTCTATGACCTATGGATAGTTGGACCTCAGGTTTGAAACTATGTAAGCAGTATACATAGCTGCACAGGTGCTTGTGGTGGTCAATCTCCCAGATAGTCAATGGGTGATCAAAATAAAGTGCAGGTGTTAGACTAAATCTAACCAAATATATATCACTTTTGACTTTCTCCCCAGAATGGTAAAATATAAAGTAATAGAGTACCACTTGGTTGGGCTTGAATCCTATGGGAAACTTCACTCATTTAAAATACAGCACTTTATGCTTATACTAGAGCTTAGCATGGGTAAAGCATTGTAGTGATTATCCCAACTGCAGTTATTGCAGAAGACTTAACCCAAATTTTCCATACCACAGTTATCAATATTGATTTACAGGAATCCTACCTATTCCATATTATAGTAGATAGCACACCCCTTATCTTCATCCTTTGTTGTGCTTTTGGCCATAAGGAATATACCTGCCCTTCCAGAGAAGGCATCACTCAAAAGAAATTCTCCCTGATGCAATGGGAAGTGCTGACTCCTATTATAAACCTGCTATTGATACTGATGCTACCTTCCCATGAGGCACACAAGGGTGTTATATTCAGGTAAAACCTGTGTCTCCACAAGGGTGCAAAAAGGCCAAACAGGCCCATAGAGCAGTAGCCAAGGCAGTGGCTTCAGCAGCATCTGTGATCCCTCCTGCCCAGACCCAAGCTGACATTGAGTCATTCACAGCTGAAGTGGCTCAAGAATATGCTCACCAATCAGATTGGGCCCACCAACCTGTGGACCAGGTATTTGAGTTGAATTCATCTGTGCAAAGTTACTATACACCAATTAAAACTGATTCTCTAACCCAACCCTCACCAAATTTTTAGTGACCTTCAATGGTACACTTCAGAAGCACCTCAAAATGATATAAACCTAAATTAAAAAACACCAAAACTGAGACTAAAACCAAAGTGAAGGAAACCCTTAAGAGCTCATATACTCCACAATTAAACATAGTTGCAGTCTAACACAGCTGATGAGTTAGCAGTACAGGAAGGGCAAGGGGCCCTTATCATTGCATTTAAGGTGCAATGGAGATCTCCTTTACAATAAGGATGTTGAACATCGCTGGACTCAAGGCCTCACCATTCTGGGCTAAGAAACTGAGTTTTTTAAAAACAATTTACCTGTGGACATTCTGGCCATTCAGAATCCCACTGTCCACATGGTGCCAAAAACATGTGGGCAACCATGCTCCTCCCCTCCCTTTCTTTTTGGTCACATCACTGTGGGGTGCTTATATGTGTGCCCCATAGCTTTAAATTTATATCTAAAAATTTATATCTTAATAGTCATGTGCTGGTTGTTTCATTTCATGGGATGATGAAGTGCACGCTATTAGTGTTTACACCCTGACCTGTGCATGAGCTTGCCAGGATTTCATCTTGGTCATAACTTTTCTCCACTTCTACCTAATCCCTTTGTGGTGGATTACCTGAACTGCTGGGCCAAGCTGGCCACCAACTGCTGGCCTTCAATGTCTACCCCCCCCCCAGGGGCACATCAAACTCTACATCTAAAAGCCATATTGGGTCTGTTTGATACCATCCTCAAGCATGCTCCGTTGCTACCCAACATGCCCTGTCCCCATGTGCACAACAGTCAGCTGAGTTCTATGTCCTGCACTGATCTTATTCTTGCCCCTTTGAAATTTTGCACCCATATTGCACACTTTACAATGACAAAAATCAATTTTTCTGATCACAGGATGGTGTTGATATCCTTCAATTCATTAAGTCCAGCGGCACAGATGCTGAAATGGAGCAAACTTTGACCAGCCAAGATCATGTGGCTTGTGTTTTCAGCATGGGTGATCACTGAAACTTCAGCATCAAAGTTTGCTACACCGTTCTGTGCTGATTCACTTTCTACCTGACCAGCCTTCAAAGTGAACACCATCCTTCAGGCATGCCACATCTCATTGTGTCACTCTCAGGCTGCCTCAGCGGTCATTAAGCGCATGCTAACAGAAATGGACCACCTGGAGTCCATATTAATGCAATGGTAAGACAACACAAATATTGCGTCTATGTTCAGTTCAAGGCAAAAATATAATAGTGGGTGCCACATGCTCCACCAACTTTTTTTACAGATTCTTTGCAATGTGACAGAGCTTGGCCTACACACAGGTGGGGTGGCTGCACAACTTCATCGCATACACTCCAGCTGATGGTCAGTCAAAGCTCAAAAGCTTAACTCCAAGTTTTATAAGTCTGAACCAGTCAAACTGGCTAAAA
The DNA here is from genome assembly GCA_022478985.1 of Massospora cicadina. Classification (NCBI taxonomy): domain Eukaryota; kingdom Fungi; phylum Entomophthoromycota; class Entomophthoromycetes; order Entomophthorales; family Entomophthoraceae; genus Massospora; species Massospora cicadina. The sequence goes on along the minus strand of JAKSZP010018773.1, from coordinate 42,698 downwards.
TTGATAAGTTTCTCGATGGCACACATATCCACACTGTTTTCTGCTACCTGGAGTTAATAAATTTAATTACTCTAGATGAACTCTGTTATGCCATTTGCGGTGCACCACAGGAAGTTCTCAGGTCCAGATGGGATTACATGAGTTCTACAAAAAATATTTTAATAATTTATCCTCACTTATGCTTGCTTCAATGAGCAAATGTCTTTTACAATATGTGCCTCTTTCCTGGGTCCAGAAGGTCTATTTGATAACGCTTTATAAGAAAGGGGATAAGCTGGACTTGGCCAACTGGCGCCTCATATCACTTACTAATACAGATACTAAATTATTCACCAAAATTATGGCCAATCGCCTAGGGGAAATTTCTTCTAAAGTGATCTTATTTGAGAATTTTGGTTTTATCCCTAAGCGGTCAATATGGGACAACATACACACTGTAACCAATGTCTTCCAATCCACAGCTACTGGGGCGCTTGTATTCTTAGATCAACAAAAATCCTATGATAAGGTCAACTGAAATTACCTCAAAGCCTGCCTCCACAAATTCACCTCCTCTACCAGTTCATTAATTAGGTGATTTTGACCACGTAATCTTCCACAATGGCTGTGCATGGCCCTGGTTTCCTCACTGGAGTGGTTCACCCTCAAAGGGGTCTTCGCCAAGGGGACCCTTTAAGACCACTCTTATACAACTTCAGCCTCAACCCACTTTTATGCAATGTGAATGCCCACCTTGCTGGTGTCCATGTGCAAGGCCAAGCACCTGTTAGGATGCTGACATTTGCTGATAATTGTGTGGGTGGGGTGTCTAACAACCATGATGCTTATGTGCTGGAGGCAACTATCCAGGATTACTCCAGGATCAGTAACGCCACCCTAAATGCCTCCAAAACTGAAATCATTCTCCTCAGCTGGTACCAAGCCCTCCGGTCACCAGCGCCCCATATTCAGCCTGCTTCAGCAACTAGCTCTTTGGTTTGCCTTCCCTGACCACCCCATATTTCCCACTTGTGCTCCATTTTGTGCCAAAACCCACTTCTGGTCCAGTGCACCATTTGGGAGTGTGTTTGTAAGTGGGAGGGTACGCCTCATTGGTAATGGAGAACCACATCCTTGACAATGTCACAAAGCACATCGCCTCATCAGAGACCACCAGACTACCCTCAAAGGCTGGGTTGTGCTTGCCAACTCTATGCTCCTGTCAAAAGTCTGGTTTGTGGCCCGTGCCATTGCCTTTCCCCCTCTTTATTCACCTCTTTATATGCCCTCCTGTAATGGTGGCTTTGGTTAGGCCGCCCTCCCCCTGTGCGCCTGGATGTCAAGTTTGGCCCTCACCATAGTGGTGGTATGGGCCTGCTCAACTTTGAGGCCCATGCCACCAAAATACTTGGCACCTGGATTGCTGCAGTCACCAACCCCACACTTCCAGACCAGCACTGGTCACGCGCAACCTGCTCCAATTTTTCCCGCACCCTTTGCCTCTGCAATCCTGCCCACCCCCATTCTCTACTTAACTATCTGGTCTCACATCCCTCTGCTGTGGGCCCACATGTGACGCTGCCCCACTACAAATGTATTCTCCTCTCCATGTGGAACGCTGAGTGGAGAATCAGCATCAGTGGACACACCGCCCAGTGAGGTCACCCCTACTCCCCATTTCAAAACTAGAAGTCTGTGGCCAAGCCATTTTTAAACAACCTGTACCCCAATGTCCCACCTCATTGCCCGTGTGGACTATTTTGACAAGCTCGACATCCCATTCTCTCTAGAGACCCATAAGGACATTTGGTGGTACACACACCATCCTCTGTTACAACCTCATATTTGCGCCCATGCGTGGAGATGCCTGATAAAGGTGTACCAGACTGCTGAGTGGTAATGCCTCTCAGTCTTCATGCATTGTATGTGGTCAATATGGGTCATTAGTCCATCACTTGTTAGAATGACCTCCATCACAGGTGATCTAGCAGGATGTTATGTGCTTTTTAGCCAGGAGCATGTACAGACTTTCAGCCTGTATAAGAACATCTTTGCCTTTTCCATGACTTCCCCTATCCACCCTTCTCTCTGCACCTTAATTGTTGCAATAGCACTATGGATGATCCACACTATTATCCTTGACGCTCTGTCTGGCATGACCCCAACCCTCCATGAAGCTGAGCTCCGCTTCCACTCTAATCTTACAGAACACTTCCAAACTTGGTTGTTTGGCCACCTGCCATCCTGCCATCGCCAGTTGGTGTCATCCTGGTTCCCCATCTGGTTCCTCTTGTCAGGCCCTTTCCTTCATTTATGTTCAGTTTTGGCCCAGGCCTCCCCTGACACTCCCCTCTCCCTTCCACTGACAGTCCTTCTGGCAACAGGAGATAGCTTTGGCTTCTCTAGGTGTGACAGTACAGGATGTTCCTGATCATCACATTGTTGTTATTAGAATTAATAATAACAAAAAAAACAATAATTTTAATAATAATACTAATAATTGTAGTGAAGAAGCCACCTAATTGGGCCAAAGTTTACTAATAAATCAAGTTCCTTATATAATTTTGAGGTATCCAACAAATCTGAGCTCCAAAAATCTGAAATTACTTAATAATCAATATGGCGTTAATGTCAAATACCCTCTAGGTGGGCCTCAAAAGAGCCCCTAATATAGGGGTTCCAAAATGGAGTAATTTCTCAAGTGAATGGAGTAATTCAACCGTTTTGCATACAACTTTAATCTATGAAAGGAGACCCAAATTTTAATCAATTTTATCAAATATTGACTCAATCAAAACCAGATCATCAGGTCTAAAAATAGGCCTTTTAGAATTTGAAATAATGTCAATTGATGATCATTGCCACTTCACTCCTACATCATTGATAAATATCACATATTTTAAGCAAGACTAAAGTAATTTGCTCCTATGTTTAAAATCGCAATTATCAATTATTGCAGACTAATAATTTCTTGAGACTAAAAAAATTCTAAGAAATTATTATTAACATACTATAAAAAAGAATTTGAATAGTTTTTTATCCCTCAGTTCTGTGTTCTTACTCAGTTGTCTCAATAAAACATATCTTTAAAAATTCCTTTGAATTTTAATTTTATTGAACTATCTACTATGATGAACGCCTTTTTCCAGGATAATGAACTCCACCACCTAAGGGAATCTCTATTTGCTCTCATCTGGGTTCAAGAATTATTTTTAGGTTTAAGTATTACTTAACTCTTATCCAAGGATGGTTTCAACCTTATCATAGTGGTATGCGGACTTTCAGAACACTATCTGGGATTTTATCTAGTTTATGGACTATTACCTGGTTGGTATTGCCCAATACCTTTGTCCATTACTGGAAGGAACCAGTCCATTACACTGGGATGCCCCTATGTTTCTTGGTGTTTTGTAGTTGGTGCTTATCAGAAGTATCCGTTCCATGGTTGGCCTTCCCCAAATAAAATTTAAAAATTTGTGATCACTTTGAAAAGTGGTGTCTTGTATGGTTATTCATTCCACAGATACTCTTATCTCTGGTAGTGTGTGTATGAGTCTGTGTGGTTGAGTATGTGATAGTATGTGTACAGGGGACTTCTTGAAATGGTCTGTGCTATGGTGTATAGTAGCATCCAACTTAAATATATTCCATAGAGTTGATAAGATAGATAATAATCAATTACTGATGACTGCCTGTAACTTAAACCATAAAAAATTCTACTTGCAGCTGTAAATGGTTGTATAAAATTATACTAATCTCATCAATGATCTGATGTGGCTCAAGAAATTTAATAATTATTATGACCATCACATTGATCATGTAATAATTGACTTTGAAAAATTCACTATAAATTATGTATAATTTTAGTATACCTACTCAACATTATGTGTTCTTAGTTGCTTAAAGTTTACAATTGGATACAATCCAATATAATCTCTAATTTTTAATAATAAACAAATTTCTATAAGTCATTTTAGAAATATGGTGCAGACTTCAAAAAGGGTTTCATCAAATAAATATACTTTTTATAAACTAGTTTATACTTTTAGTGCACTTTTTAACTATTATATCATACATTTAGCGCATTATTATCAATTATCTCATACTTTATAGTGTTTTTATATATATGTTCTTTTTTTAAAGTTACTAACCTTGAAATGAATTGCAATAGTAAAATATTCAACCCTATTGATTAAAAGATAACAATAGTAATGTCTAAACAGACCCTAACCCTATATTTTTATCTGTTTACTTAATTTCTTAGTACATCTATAATTTGATAATTTAGCTTTTGTAAAGAGTTGATATTTAAAACTTTTCTTTCTCGTTGCAAACACTCTTGCAACCCATTCAATTCAAGACTAAATCTAGTTTGATAATCTCATAGAGGGGATTAGTCTGCGCCCATGTCTGGGAGCAGTTGGGCAAGCAAGGCAAGAGGAGCAGGCGGAAGGCCCGCAGCCTCTAATGTTCAAAAATGACCCGGAGAATCTGGCAGAATAGGTAAAAATCTAAAAAAACTGGCGGTCACAATTTCCCCAGAGATACTCGTGTGGCAAGCATAATGCAACCAGTACATCAACACGCCACATTCCCAGCCACTTTTGTCAGTGGAATTTGGAGTCCATGTGTATCTGGATATCCAAAAAACAGCACTATGGGAAAAATTTTGTGAAGATGTACACAAAATTTTCCTGACCGCGGTGTACATTGCACCTCACTCCATGTCACGCGGTTGGCTGGACCTAGGTTTCAAAAGCAAAATAGCAGCAGACGAGGCTGCAGCGGTGCGCATAGTGGTCAACCTCCCCAAAGGGCAATGGGTCATCGAAACTAAATGCACCAGATGGACAAAATCAAACCAAATTTTCCTCACGTTTGACTTTTTGTGTGCCTACTACGGTAAAACATGACATTTTGGAGCAACACCTGAAAGATGTTCTCGCCATATATGGTGAAATACAATCTTTCAAAATGCAATGCTTCACGCTGATGCCACACCTGTGCACCGGCAAAGCCATCACAGTTCTGACCCCAACCAAGGAGATTGTGAAGGACCTAATCCAGATCCCGCACTCCACCTTTATTGACATCGCAGGGCACACCACCCACCCATTCTGGGTAACCGTGGACAGCGCGCCCCCATTTGCACCCACTGTGACATGTTTGGCCATAAGGCGCATGCATGCCCCATCAAAGAGGGCATCACATTCCAAGAGCACCCCTCGGCGGCCATGGCCAGCGGAGAGGTGCACTACGAACCAACCGCAAGTACCAAGGAGGCTTTCCTGTGGGGAGCACAAGGCTGCTACCTATTGGTAAAGCCCATCTCCCCACAGGAGCAGAAGAAGGCCAAGCAGGCCCATAGGACCGCAGCCAAGGAAGCGGCCAAGGCCACCACCACCATCCCACACTCACAATGCCAGGAGGACATGGAGACCTTTGTGGTGGAAGCAACTTGGGAATCCATCACCCAATCATATTGGGAGGCCCATACCGAATGGGCCACTCAATCTGAGGATCCAATGGGAGATTTGATCTCACCCAATCGCTGCACCCAAGCCCCGGTCAAAACTGACTTGGGACCTATCCCAACCAAAAAATTTTTTTTGCCCCACTCGACGGTGCACCGAACTTATCTGCACCGCAAAAAATTCGTCCGACGTCGGGAAAACAAAAAGTGAAGGCCAAAGCCAACGTGACTCTTTCCACAAAAATTAACAAAAACCCTGATAGCGTTACTGCTAATACCCGCGCTGCTGTGAAAGCCCGTGGGGACCTGGAAGAGGCTGGTGGGCCCGGGGGCCCACCCCCTCACACCTAAGGTGTGATGGGGGAAACCTTCACTCTAGGGATGCTGAATATCACTGGACTCAAGGCCTCCCCATCCCGGGCTAGGAAACTGAGTTTTTTACAAAACAATTTACCTATGGATATCCTGGCCATCCAGGAGTCCCACTGTCCACGAGGTTCTGAGGAAGCTTGGAAAACAATGCTCCTACCATCCCTATCTTTTTGGTCAAAGCACTGTGGGGTGCTAATTCAGAAAAACAATTTTTCAAATTTATATCTTCAGAAATATTCCTAAATGGCTGAGTGCTCATTGTCACCTTCTCATGGGCTGATGTTGCACACACAATCGTCAACATTTACGCCCCAAACGGTGCACATGAGCGTTGGGAATTTTTCTCATCAGTCAAATCCCTCCTGCTACCCCCGATTCTTTCCTAATTGGTGACATGAACTGTTGGCTAACCTCACCAACGGACCAGTGGCTGCCCTCACCCCACGCCCCACAGGGTCACATAGAACTACGCATTCTAAAAGCCACCCTTGGGTTAATAGATGCACTGCCGCGACATGCCCCACTGCTCGAAAACATGACACATCCCCACATCCACAACGGCCAATTAAGGTCCATGACCTGCATCGACCTTATTCTAGCACCAACAAAATTCTAACCCCACATCTCCCACTTCAAAACAACGAAAATGGAATTCTCTGACCACCAACTAGTCTTGATAACATACCACTTACCCGTCACAGTTGCAAAGGCCCCACATTGGTGCAAAATCTGCCCCCCAGAGCTCGCATCACCAGGATTTTCCACGTGGGTGGAAGAGGCAACTTTGGCAAAATTGTTTGTTGCACCATTTTGTACGGACCCCATTTCCACATGGGCAACTTTCAAAGAAGAACCATCCGCCACTATCGCCATCTCTCATCCAGACGCTCATGAGCCACATCAGCAGTTATATTGCGCACGCTGGCAGAATTGGCCCACTTGGAGTCCAATATTCCAGCCTCAGGATATAGCCCTGCATGGGGCCAGAAGTGGGCGGAGGCAGCCGCCCATCTCAACACACTTGAAAGGCAACACAAACATTGGGTTTGTGTCCAATACAGGGCCACACGCATCACTAAAAGCAACAAGTGCACCGCATACTTCTTCAAAAAAAATTTTGCACCACGCCAGAGCATGGCCTGCACACAGGTGCAAAGATCAGATAATTCTATTGTGGACACACCGGCTGAAGTGGCAATTGAAATGCAAAGATATTACTCTGAGTTATACTGAGCCAAACCAATTTAGCTGGCCGAAATAGCAGAATTTCTTGACTGAGCTCATATCTGCACCATTTTCTGATACCCGGAAATAATGAATTTAATTACTCCAAACAAATTATGGACTACCATTTGCGGTGTGCTAAACCGAAAATGCCCAGGCCCAGATAGCATTCCATATGAGTTCTACAAAAAATATTTTAAATATATATCCCCATTGCTGCTAGCCTCACTCAACCAAAGCCTGTTGGAAATGCGCCTCCTACCAGGAGGACATGAGGCCTTTATGGTCACACTCTTCAAGAAAGGGGATAGGCTAGACTTAGCCAACTGGCGCCCCATTTCTCTAACAAACACAGACACCAAAATTTTAACCAAAATCATGGCTAACCGTTTAGGGACTGTAGCATCTGCCACCATCTCCCCAGAATAATTTGGTTTCATCCCCAGAAGGTCGATTTGGGATAACGTGCACTCTGTGGCTAATGTGTGTAAGTCCACAGCCTCTGGGGCACTTGTATTCTTGGACCAACAAAAGGCCTATGATAGAGTAAACTGGGAATACCTTAGGGCCTGCCTCCAACAATTCCGCCTACCTCCCCACTTCATTAACTGGGTGATGCTGCTCACGGAATCTGCAACAATGGCAGTGCGCGGCCCAGGTTTCCTAATGGAAGTAGTCCATCCTCAAAGGGGCCTACGACAAGGGGACCCCCTGAGCCCACTCTTATACAACTTCAGCCTTGACCCACTACTGCGAAATGTGAATGCCCAACTCACTGGGGTCCATGTGCCAGGCCAAACCCCAGTCAAGATGATGGCATTTGCAGATGATTGCATGGTGGGGGTGTCTAATAACAAAGATGCACGCGCGCTTGAAGCCCTCATCCAGGAATATTCCCAGGTAAGCAACGCGGCACTGAACGCCTCCAAAACTGAAATCATCCTCCTTGGTCGGTTTCAGAACTGCTGGGCCCCAGCAAGTAGTTCCCAACCCGGCCCATCTGCTCGCCCACGTCCACGCCTTACTAACTCAAAACACACCGCTTTACTGGTGCTCCCCTTTGTGCCACGACCTACCATAGAACTGGTACGCCATCTGGGCGTGTGGTTGGAGGCAGGTGGATATGCGTCAGCAGTAATGGAGTGCCATATACTGGACAACATGACGAAGCGAATCGCCTCTCTCAGAGCCCACCCTACTACCCTCACTGGCAGGGTTGTTCTTGCCAACTCTATGCTCCTATCCAAAGTCTGGTTCGGAGCCCACACCATCCCCTTCTCCCCAAGCTTCTTCAAATCCCTGTATGCTTTGCTACAAGGTTGGCTTTGGGCAGGCCGCCCTCCACCAATATGGCTAGAGGTCATGTTTGGCCCTCATCATCATGGTGGCATGGGCCTACTTGACTTCAAAGCCCATGCCGCCAAGATCCTGGGCACCTGGATTGCGGCCATCACTGCTCCTACACTCCCATCCCAACACTGGTCCCACGCAGCCTGCTCCAACTTCTCCCGAGCCTTGGGCCTCAATAATCCATCAAACCCCCACCCCCTGATGATATACCTCGCATCACACACATCAGCCACAGGTCCTCACGGGACCAAAACCCACTACAAACGAATCCTACTCTCCATGCGAAGTGCAGAGTGGAGAATTCGTATTAGTGGACATACAACCCGAAGAGGCTGCCCCTCTCCTCAGTTCACACAAGAGGTACAGGGGCTACCCATCCATGATGGCGTGATCCCCATTTGACCCCAAGTCCTATCCAGGGTGGACTACCTGGACATGATGGACATCCCTTATTCCACTGAGACCCAAAATACTATCTGGAAATACGCACACCATCCTCTGTTGCAGCCTCAAGTCCGCTCCCATGTGTGGCGCTGCCTGAGGTGGGTGTATCATACAGCTGAGCGCTCTAATGCTTTACACTCATCCTGTGTCGTGTGTGGCCAGTATGGAACGCTGTTTCACCGCCTGGAGAAGTGCCCCACCTCTAAAGTAATATGGCACGAAGTCCAACGTCTGCTAGGCCAGGATCAAACACATCCCTTCAGTCTGTCAAGAGATATGTTTGCTTCATCAATATCCTCCCCCTCCCACCCTCCCTCCATGCTCTGGTGGTTGCAATCGCCATGTGGACTATCCACACGATTGTCTTGGATGCCATCGCTGGATCCATCCCCACCCTCCCTGAAGCTGTCCACAGATTCTGGTCTCATTTGGTGGATCACTTTCAAGCGTGGATATTTGGATATCTCCCACCGCGTCACCGACAGCTGGTCTCCTCCTGGTTCCCAGTCTGGTTCATCAAATCAGACCCCTTCCTCCACACGTGCTTAATAGTGGCTACGTCCCCTACACACGTTCCCTCCCCTTCCCATAAGTGGCGTTCCCACTGGCAACAAGAGATAGCATCGCTTCTCTGAGGGTGCCTCCCCTGGTACTAAGTTTTGTCTCATCTGAGTCATATTCGGAAGTGTCCATCCCATGGTCAGCCTTCCCCACAATAAATTTAAAATTTAAAGAGTTGATATTTGATTTGTTTTATTAAAGGAATAAGTTTATATGAATTTTCAAAATTTTCACTACTTAGGTGAAATGTTTCAATAGGTAGAGGAAAAGCTCACCTTATAAAATATCTTTTATGTAGTGATTCTACTTTGCCTTACAGTATGCTTTAAAATCCTAACCTTACTTTTTAAGTGTATGATTTTAATAATGTGTTAACTCTTGAAAAAATAAAGTTATTATTGGTTTTGAAATAATATGCTTGTCAGAACTGATGAAATCAAAATTTGCCATATCAAAAAAGACTTCTGGTAATGACTTTTAAGTCATGCCTACCAATTAATGCATCATAATTTGGGGTATATTTACCATTTGAGTTTGAAAGAGTTTGATTTGATTAGCAGATGATAGTATAAATTTTAAGCTATCATTAAACTGAATTTGGCTGAACTTTAATAAAATATGAATTTTACTAGATTTTCGACAATTAGTGTAGTGATTTCATATTCACAATGTTTCTTATGGCTCAAACTTTTGATATGGCTTTAGGTATGATATATAATTTAACCCAAGATAGCATACTTACCCTATGCAGCAGGCTGATTAACTATATTTTGGGCTTATATAATAATTTTTGCTAGTATGAACTATATTAGCATCTGATCTGGATTGTTTGCATAAAATATCAGACTTTTATGTCAAGTCCATGGGCCTATCAATTTGAATATCTCATGGGTCTGTATGCTTTTCAAGCTGCATTTTCACCTTTAAAACTGATATCTTTGGTTTAAAGGGTGGTGGCATACATTCTGCTTATAAAAATAAGACTGTACTATCATTCTGGATAAGTTACCACACAAACCAGCAACCAGAATACCTTCAGTACAGCCAACCACAAGTGTTGATATAGAGTGAGGACAAGTGTCAATATTGGCTAGTTATCTCTAAAATCAAAAAAATTGCTGATAAAGGTACCCACAAACAACTTATAGCTAAAAATAAAGTTTTTAAAGATATTTTTATATAACAAAAGGGAATATGAAGAATAAACTGACAGATACACCCAATTGGGCTGTTGCCATATTAACTTCTCTGAAATAAGTGGGGTGTGCACAAGCAGCATTACAAACCAATACCACATGTTCTTTTTTTAGTACTAGATGGTCCCAACCCAAGGGAATACCCCATGTTCTTCAGATTGACACACTACATAATAGCTATTATAAAATCAAATTTAACTATGAGGGCCTTAATTTCCATAACCTCCATTATTGTCACTATCAATTTTTTACCAAATTATTTTGGAGCCTCACCCCTGCTTGGCAGATGGATGAGCTTGGTGTTATTGGCAGGGCATGTCAATGGGCAGGGAAGGTACAATAAATTCTAATTTGAGTCAAAAGAGTTTATTATGGCTAAACCTATTGTGAGCAGTCTTGCTTTGTTAACACAAGAGTCAAAAAGTCAGGGGTGGTTGCTGAGCTCAGTATAGCTTTGATCAACTTGATCACAGTCAATATCAAATTCTTCTTACTATGGCTTGCTCCAATTCCTGACCCATACCAAGTTGCAAGGTAAGACACCCTAATGACTGATACTGCTTTATGGACCCTACTACAAAATTTCACACCCTCTCAATCCTTCCCAGCAACTCCTTGGTGGTAGAAAGGACCAAAAGGAGAAAAAATTTCATAAAGTAGGCTATGCCCTACCTTTCATCCACTATATGGTCCAAATCACCTGTGTTAATGAGAGGCACAGCTGCCTTCTTAAAGCCCTTCTTGGTTCTATAAATGAACTCCTTCCTGTTAGGGCATAATTTTTCTCACCATGACTTATGTTATCCTTCCTTTTTTTACAGAAGGGGCTTCACCACTAGGGAACCTGTGTAAGCACAAAGTTCTTATGCTCCTTGTGCAACTTAATGGCATGAAGAGCTATAATCTTCTGGGGTATATAATGCCTCAGGGTATATCCATAAAAGAAACCACCAAAACCTTGAAGCTGGCACAAACCTTGTTGCTCACCCAACTATTCCTATAAATAAAGGAAGCTCATCCAGGTGCCCAAATATTGAACAGAACCTCAGGATTTCTGCAAAGCATGAATTGCTTTAATCTCAACCACCTGGGAATCTTCCACCAATACTGGCTCAGGTATGGATGGCCATTCATCCTTGAAAGGGGGAAGTAGGGAAGCTTAGAAAACATTGTGCTGCTTTCTGTGGGGAGGTAGCATCAAACAGAAAGCCCCATTCCCAAAATCCTTCTCCGCCACATGAGAACCTGAGCACTTACAAATTTCTTTTAATGGATTTTGTTATGAAAATGGCGAGTATCCTAATTGAACAATAAGCCTTCTTTAAATTATGTAAGGGAAGCCATTTATGTTCTGCAAACCTCTTATAGTAACTGATGGTTTTGAATAAATGTTTGCAAACCATACCTGAGTCTCACAAGTGCGCAGCAAGCAAACCTCAGCTACAGGTACTTATGAGTGGAGGTAGGGCCAATTTGGAAGGAGGAATTTAACCCCAAGGTGGCCTTGTATGGGAAGAAACCAGTCAAAGAGTTAGTGGCATTTTTTGTAAGCAAGCTATACCTAGGGTAGATCATCAGCCCAAAAGTCCTGAGTAGCAGAAGCATATCAGTGAAGATACTGTCAATAAAATGCCTGACTTTTCTATCTGCTCATCAAACTATGGATGATATGCAATAGAACGGCATGCTTGATCTTTAGAATGGATAACAGCGCACTTCAGAATCAGGATGTTAATTGAGGACCCCATTCACTTAACACCTCAAGGGGCAGGCCAAACATGATGAAGACATGGTTAATTAAGAGCTTTGCAGTCTCTTCTGATGAGATAAATGAATGGCAAGGAATAAACAATGAGAATTTTTTGATATATCTATCACAACCATTTTTCATTATATCCATTGACAGGAGGGAGTTCTACAATAAAGTCAACATGTTGGAAGTCCAAGATCCTTTCACCTGTTGCAATAAATATAAAAGAGCGTTTTATCCAATCTACTTATTTTACCTAGGCACACAACACAGTTTGTTATCCATGCAGGTAAATCTTTTAAGATACCAGGCCAGTTAAATGACCATTTCACAAGGTCAATATTTCTTTGTGGCACAATAAACTAACTTCTGGAGGGTTTTTGTGTTCTTTAAACACCATGTCACAAAGCACTGGAAATTTGTACTCCACCTTTAAACAAAATTATCCCATCCTTCAGGGTATGATGAAGTTTCTTTTGAGACAAAAGTGTCAATTGGTCAAAAATTTCATCCCTTACAGCATGAGTTTGACCAGCCAAAACATGCGAAATAATTATACATTCAGATCCCAGTTTTTAACTGAAACTGTGAGAGGAGAAATGGCTAAAATATGAGAAGACAGATTGACTGTGGTCAGTTCTTAGAACTTCTCATCAGAGGGACTTAAGGGAAGGATTTTAGCTCAATATATATAATAGAACATTCAGAAACACCTAAACAGACTTATATCTAACCTTTGAAACTTCAGAGATCATAGTTAGGACCATGTGGGTTAATACCACGTATCCCTTAATTTTTTGAGGCCAGGGGACCCAAAGCTCAGGGTGTTGGATTGTACCTTTTAAATTTTCTTGGTCAAAAAGTCTTCACGCAAAATACTATGCCTTAAATGGCAAATACTAATTATATGTTCGTCCCTAAGTAAATATAGATAGGCCAATTTGAATTAAAATGGCAAAGAAGAGCGTAATCTTTATTGCTTAGAATCAAAAACTATATGGGAGTTTAGGAAGGTTTTTTTGTAAATATTTAAGCGTTCCAAGCTAAGATCTATACTTGTTACCAATTGGGGATTTTGCAGCAGGATGGTCATTTTAGTCACATAGGATTCACTTGCCGCATGGATCAGGTTTGACTCCTGAGATTTGGAAGCTTTATGGGAGCAATAGTTGACTTCATATGTTGGGGTTGATACTTAATTCTAGAAGGCTGTGATTTTTGTTGAGGATTATCCCCAATAAAGGTTTGGGTTATTTTGTTGTATCAGGATTGAACTTCTTCAGCTGACACATCTGAATGTCCAATTTGGGTAGGAATCCTGACAACGCCCCCTCTAGATCTTGGTGTAAGGGGGAAATGGATGGAGAAAGTGACTATGTATGCAGTTTACTATGATACCCTTAATGACCTCTATATTTGAGTGTTTGTTGCCCCACTTATAAATGACTTTGTAGGGCCCTGACCAGTTGGTGCCCAATTTTTTGTTGTGATCTCCAGGCTAATGATGGTAGAAAAAGACTAGGTCACCCAGTTGGAAGGTGTTCAGGGGATCATGCTTGTTATTAAATTAATTAGTTTCTCTACTAGTTGTATCAGATAGGTTCTCAGAGGCCAGGGCCTGAAGTCAGATAATTTTATTGGCAATACTTTGCATAGTGACTTAAGGCTTCAGGGGAGGCTTGGTCAAGCATAAACTGCACTTTAGAAGGCAGCTGGGGATTACTTCCATACAATGCTTGGAAGTGTGACATCTTAATTATTTAAAGATAGCTGTTTCTATAGGACATAATTGCACTAGAAAATATTGGGGCCAATGAAAGGGGTCAATCATAGCCAATTTCTGTAGGGTTGCAGTTAGAGTACCAATGTCCCACTCTACCATTCCATTGGTTGCAGGATGGTAGGGGGTGGAGAATACCTGTATGGTTCCCATCAGTTTGTCTAAGTCTTTCACCAGCAGCAATTTTAATTTTTGCCCGTTATTGGAAAGAAATATGTTAGGGCATCCATTCTGGGTGATAATCCAATTATATAAAAATGTGGTGGCTTTTTCTGAAGCAGAAGGTAGTGATACAGCTTTGATCCACTTAACTAAATGATCCACTGCTAGGAGGAGGAACCAATGACCATTAGAGGATTAAGGGAGAGGGCCCACAACATCACTTCTAATAGTATGGAAGGGTTCACATGGTGGAACCACTGGATGTTGAGATTGGGGATTAGGTCTGACTTGACTTTTGCATACCAGGCAGGACTCTAATTCATCCTGGATTAAAACAAGAATTCTTTACATGTAATATTATGTCTTAAGCCACTTTTAGGTTTTCTGAATTCCCATGGCTGACTTGCCAATGTCCCTTCGATATGATGTCAGTTTGAGCTAAAGGTCATACATATGGCACCCATTTTTTGGACACAAGTTTGTACTGTTGGCCGTTTTTGGCTTGAAAAGTTTGCCAATTTTTTCGCTAATTCCTTTTGGAAGGTCGGGGATTTGTCCTTCCATAAATTTGATTGTGTTAGGAGCAAGTAGAGTCAATCCACTTTAGGGTCAGTTAAAGTTAATATGTGAAGCTGAGTTAGGCAATCCACGCTATGGTGTATGGGCCCTGGTCAATGGATGATGGAAAAGTCGTAGTTTTAAAGGTTTAATGCCCATCAGGCCAATATCCCGTTGGGGTCCTTCATTTGCTGTAAGCCATTGCAAGGAAGCATGGTTGGCAATTGTGGTGAAATGTTTCCTGTATAAATAAGGTCAGAAATGCTTAATAACCGCTAGTACCGCCAAGCACTTGAATTCTGTAGTGCTATAGTTGCATTTGGCTCTGGTTAGGGCTTTTATATATTGGCAAAAGGATGGTCCACTAAGTTTTCGTTGTGCTGAGATAGTATAGCTCCAATGGCTATATCATTAGCATTGGTAAAGAGGAGAAAGGGTTTACTAAAATTCAGATGAACAAGTACTGGAGAGTGGGAGAGAGATATATGCAGAAGGTTAAAGGCCTGCTGTTGCTCTTCTTTCCACTGGAAGGGTATCCCTTTCTTTGAGTTTTTGTGTGCCCGTTAGGGCACTCAGTGCAGGCAACTTTGAGGGATGAAACCTGGGGTACTGCCCCCGCTACACTGGGGCTGCGCGAATCTAAGCACCACCGAAGTGGGCCCAACTGTGGGTGGGGTGGCTCACACCACCCCCAAACTGACATATTCTTCGCTGTTTGGTATACCAGGTAGCAAAGGCTACCCATCTAGTTCAGATATATGCCTCCCATCCCTTAATGCAAGGAATGAGACCAGACTGACCCCCAAGTTGAACTTACTTGAGGAAAGAGGATTGCCATAGCTTTCTATAGCTATTTCTAGCCGCCGCTTGACTATGTCCAGGGAGCTTGTTGCCTGAATTCCTTCTAAAGGGAAGCAAAGCTGGTTTCTGGCAA
Organism: Massospora cicadina; assembly: GCA_022478985.1. NCBI lineage: Eukaryota > Fungi > Entomophthoromycota > Entomophthoromycetes > Entomophthorales > Entomophthoraceae > Massospora > Massospora cicadina. The sequence continues at coordinate 26,915 of JAKSZP010018773.1, read as the reverse complement.
GCCATAGACCATACATCACCTCCCCCCATATCGTGCACCAGACCCTGAACCCCTCCTTGTCTGCAAGCAGACTTGGTGGGGCATACACAGTCATGATCTCTGGCTATGTGAGATGACCAGAGGATAACTTACACCCTGGTTGGTATGCTTAATACCAAAGGAGAACACCACTCCACACAGCATCTGCTTCCGGACACTCTGTGAAGATGTGCTTTGCCATCTCCACCCCTCCACATACCTTACAGGCATACAGAAGGTCATCCTCTTTATGCTTACTCCACTTATGCAGAGTCACCCCAGTGACCAGGATGTTGCTGCGGAGTTGGAAGAGAAAGTTCTGAACTAGTAGAGATTAGCATCCCTTAACCCTCCTCCCCTACAGGTCCATCAGGCCAGGTCACATTTTGAAAGTGATCTAGGACAAGTACGCCAAGCATAGCTCTCTGTCTTGTAGCTTCTGGAACCTGGCGGTTGTGAAATCTGAGAGGCAGACACCGCTACCTCCTCCCACCTTGAGCCAGTCCTGAAGGATGAAGAGGCTTTCCCATCTGGAGTATCTCCAGCCTTCTCTATCTCTTGGTAACACTCGCCGATACTGCCCTCCACAAACTTCTGAATGGGCTTCCCCAGCCTCTAATGCAGCCAGAGAAGAAATTGCTTCCCTCCAGTAAGAAGGCAGTTCAGTTGCTTCTACAACATCCCATGCCTTCCTTACCAGCACCTTGGAGGTACTGGCAACATTATTAGCTGCTTCCACCCTAAGCATCCTCTGGCCATCGCCATCAAGGAGGTCCATCCAGTGGACTGCCCTAATAAAGTGCTTGAAGGCCTTGCGCAGATGAGGTTCCATCTCCATTCCCCAAGCTCTTCTCCAAAGGGGAATTGCCCAGATCCTTTCAATGGTCCACTATCCACCCTTTAATCTACCCTTGCTGCCCGCCCAAGCTCTAAAGTAATCCTTCCAGTAGCCTGGTAGGTTCCCAGTGCTTGGAATGGCCCCTTGATTGATGACTCAGCTAACAACAAGATCCTTGTTTGAACTTTCCTTGCAAGCCTTAGAGAGGTAGTCCTCCAGCATTGGAGACTAACAGATGGATTTTCCCTCTTGAGAAACCTGTGTGGTCCATTTCAGCTGCAGTGCTTTGATCATACTCCCAAAGTTAATCAGACTGATGCCTTCCTTCTTCACCTCCTGACACAAGTTAGAGTAACTGGTTTTTGACGCTCACCCTCGCCAAATGAACTGGATGATTGAACTCTGTATTCTTCTGATGGAAGATGCTGGCAGTGGAACAAATCTGGCAATGTACCATAGTTTGGAAAGAATAAAATTGTTCATGGCTATGGCCCTGCCCCAATAAGATAAGTTGAGCCAATGCCACTTCCAAGCCACTTTTTTAAGGTCCGCTTCAAGTTTGAGCCAAATTTCATGTGGCGACGCTCACCCAGGGATGGGACACCTGAGGTACAGAAACTCCTCCCCTGTTGCCATCCAGGGGATTGAGCTCTTTGGTGCCACACCTAACGTCACCATTCTGCCAATGGGCCAAGCCCTGGATTTCGACAGATTGACCTTAGCATTGCTTGCGTTCTGGTACATCTTCAGAATGTTCATCACCACCTTCTCCTCCTCCGATGAAACATAAATCCACATATCATCTGCAAACATTGAATGAGAGTACTCCTCGCCATTGATGGTAAGTTTTCTCAGGTCTAACTTTCTGGAAGCCACTGAAAGGGTCTCTATTTCGAGTACAAACAACAAGGGAGATAGAGGGTCATCCTGACGCACGCCCCTACACACCCTAAAGGGGTGGGAGAGAACCCCATTGATATTGACAACCAATGAGGCCTTCTCATAAATCGCTTTAAGCAGTCTCAACAAATGCCCCTTTATTCCAACCCTACTTAACACCTCCCAAAGAAACTCATGATTCACCCAATCATACGCTCTCTTGATCAAGAAACAGTAGCCACCCCCTGTGGTCATACTGCTTACTTGCCCACTCTTCTATCAGGTGAAGCATCATCAAATTGTCAGTAATTGAGCATCCTGGGATGTCGCGAAATTGACCCTGGGCTTTGCTAGTGTGCCAGGCCAACCAGTATGAAGACTGGTGGCCCATTGCTGTTTTGCCTTCATTGACGTACCAACCCCATAAGTCCTGCGTCCAACCCACCAACTAACCACCAATGGCTTCGCCTTTAGCCCCAGGCATCCTCAGCGTGTGCCCCGGAAAGTCCTGCCCCCTTCCTGGGCAGCTCAGGAACTCCCGCGCTTCCCCACCCTCGTGACCCTTCACCAACCCATCTGGGCATGCCCTGGTGAGTCTATCCCCCTTCTTGGGCGTCTATGGCACCTCCCACACTGCACCCCACTAAGGTTGACAGCTATGCAGCTCATCCGCTGGTATCCAGATGGCCAGGTTTCCACTAGTTCCTCATAGAGAGGAGGTATGGGAGATGGCAGCGCTGGCCACTCCAGGCATGATCACCTGCGCCTATTGGGGATCTCCTATACTATCTTCCCCACTCTAGTTGAACCAAGATACTTCAAACAAACAGGAAAGATGGCAAATTAGAGATGTTTATTAGGAGGGAATGAACGACTATATATACTACTTTCAGGGCTACTGCACCCAAGTACTATTTGGCCAATAATCTGCTGGAAAACCCATTGGCCTCTTAATTCCAAACCTTTATAAGATTGTAAACTCTTCATTCATACTTCATAGCGATTCCCTCTTAGATCTGCTCATCTGATCATCAACTATCAAATTAGGTCAATCCATCCTTAGAATAAGTCACTGGTCAATCATATATAAATTTATATATAAATAAGACTTTGAGCATCCTTGGCATGAGTCGCCGGTGCTCTGAATTAGATGACGGAACCATTTTGGATGATTCATAATGGATTCATCAGCTTTCCGCTGGAAATTCCCACAACAATATTCGGATGGCATTTTGGGTGTGAACGCAGCTTCCGTCAGACCTAAACTCAATCAAACATATAACTTTAATTAATATCAAACTAGGCAATTAGCCAGCAATTGCGCCTGACTAACTGAAACCCCTAATTTGGATACTAATTGAAGGATTCATCTGGTTAAAATCCTGACATTGCCCTCCACTTAACCATATGATATCCTTCTTTGCAACCCACCCCCAATGGTGGGTTAAGACCTCCCAGCGCCCTCACAAAGGAGCGCAGGTCTTAACCAGTGGCAAAAGCCACTCTGTAACCAAAACCTCCAACTACTCAAGCAGCCCACCAGTGAAGCCCCCTGTAGTGAGCACCAATATCGCGAAATTAACCCTGGGCTTCGCTAGTGTGCCAGGCCAACCAGTATGAAGACTGGTGGCCCTTTTTTGTTATAAATTCATTGGTGTACCAACCCCTATAAGTCCTGCGTCCAACCCACCAGCTAACCACCAATGGATTTGACTTTAGCCCCAGGCATCCTTGGCATGTTCCCTGGCAAGTCCTGCCCCCTTCCTGGGCAGCTCAGACACTCCCGCGCTGCCCCACCCACGTGACCCTTCACCAACCCATCTGGGCATGCCCCAGTGAGTCCATCCCTCTTCTTGGGCGGCTATGGCACCTCCTGCACTGCACCCCACTAGGGTTGACGGCTATGCAGCTCGTCCGCTGGTAGCCAGATGGCCAGGTCTCCACTAGTTCCTCATAGAGAGGAGGTATGGGAGCTGGCAGCACTGGCCACTCCAGGTGTGATCACCCGCGCTAATTAGGGATCTCCTATGCCATCTTCCCCACTATAGTTGCACCAAGCTACTTTAAACAAACAGGAAAGATGACAAACGAGAGATGTTTATTAGGAGGGAATAGACTATCTATACTACTTTCAGGGCTACTGCGCCCAAGACTCTTTGGCCAATCATCTGCTGGAAAACCCATCAGTCTCTTGATTCCAAACCTCTATAAGATTGTAAATTCTTCATTCATACTTCATAGCGATTCCCTCTTAGATCTGCTCATCTGATCATTGAATGTTAAATTAGGTCAATCCATCCTCAGTATAAGTCACTGGTCGATCATATATAAATTTGTAAATAAATAAGACTTCAAGCATCCTCCGCATGAGTTGCCAGTGCTCCAAATTAGATGACGGAACCATTTCAGATGATTTGTAACGGATTCATCAGCTTTCCGCTGGAAATTCCCACAACAATCTTCAAATGGCATTTTGGCAGCAAACACAGCTTCCATCAGACCTAAACTCGATCAAACATATAACATTAAATAGTATCAAACTAGGCTATTAGCCAGAAATTATACCCAACTAACTGAAACCCCTAATTCAGATACTATCAGAAGGATTCATCTGGTTAAATTCCAACATGGGATAAACCCATTCTGCTCTTTCCCAACAACGTCCGCCACAACCCCCTTTAGTCAATTAGTTAGGATCTTCATTGAGATTTTATAGTCAATGTTAAGCAGAGTCAAAGGCCAATAGTTCCCCATGAGGGAGGGATCACCTTCTTATACAGCACCACCACTACACCCTTTGAAAATGCCAGCTTGATTATACCAGAGGCTAGGAGTTGGTTGTAAAGCTCAGCAAGCATCTCAGACATTTCTGCCCAAAATAACTTAAAGATCTTAAGGTCAACCCATCCTCCCTGGGAGCCTTACCTTTTTTCCCTTGCAGATGGCGTCTGACACCTCCGATTTGTGGATCTTGCTACATAGGTGCAGCTGAGTCTCCTTTGGCAGTACCCCCAGTCCACTTGTGAGTACTTTGGATGCCTCTGGGTCATTCTCAGAAGGGCCATAAAGGTCCTCATAGTAGGATTTGGCCACCTCAGCCATGTGAGCTGCATCCTTCACCTCAACTCCCCCACCACAAAGTGACAAGATCCTCGCCGAGGGTCTGAATGCCCCTACTGCCTTGCAGAATAGGACCACATTGCCATTAAAATTCTCATCCCATCTAGACTTCCTTTGTTTGAGGCGATCCACCATGAAGGCTCCCATCGATTTCACATACATCTCAGCCTTGGCTGTGTAGGCAGATGCCCCCATGACCATGGCCTGCTTGCAAAAATCTCTCGAAGCTCCTCTCCAAGGTTTCATACCTCAAACGCATGGCCCCTAGCTGCCTCCCAAAAATTTCACAAGCCATCTTAAGATCAGCCTTCAATCTGCAACCATTTTACTGGCGCATCAGGCTTCCCCACAATCTGGCTTCTACACCACCTCACGTTCTTCCTCATGATATCCTGAAATGGACTCCACTTCAGAAGTTCAGGGTTCAGTCTCCAGATCCCTTTCCCTGCTGAAGCAACCTGAGGATCACCGATCTGCAGTTTCAGGGGCCTGTGGTCTGAAGCACCTAGATCATGATTCCAAAGGATCAACTTGCAGCGACTCAGGAGAGGCTGGGGCACTGACACAAGGTCAATGCGGGAGAAATGATCCCCCTGGATGTGAGTCCACCCAGTCTCTCCTTCCTCACCACGGCCAGCTCTCCACACATCCAGTAGGCCAAGGTCAATCATTAAGCTGGCCAACTCGTGGGCTCCAGGATCAGAACTCCAGTTGCCTGAAGCCCCAACCCTGTCATCCCTAAGGCAGACACAGTTCATGTCTCCCCCCAGCACTACCAACCCCCCAATGCCTTCCTCTTGGATCCTCAGGCTGACCTTCTGAAAGAAGACCTTCCATTCAGATCCATAATTGGGCGCGTATATGCTGATAAACCAAATTGATTCCTCTCCAAACAGTGACATTACTGCCTCTGCTCTTCCAGGAACCAATACTATTTTATCCAACACCTTGACCTTGTCCGCCCACCAGACAAAAGTACCCCCCCTTTGGCTTCTCCCCCACCTTCTTTCCCTCCCCTAAAGGCGAGTCTGAGTTTGGTCGATCCACCAAGTGAGAGTAAAATGATTGTTTCAGAGGAAACTGGAAAGCCCCGTCCTCTCCCACCCCAGGTTTGGACTTAGTCTCAGTGAGGAAGCCAATATCTATCCCATGTTGTTGCAATCAGAGTTTCACCCGCTGCCGCTGCTTGAGTCCATTCAGACCCCATGCATTCGAAAATTCAACCCTGATTGCCATAGGTTCAAAACTGAAGAGTCTTTAGTGTCAGGATCTGGGGGGTCCCTATCCTCTTCCACCTCAGCTGGTTTGGCGGGACCACGTTTCTTCCTCCTCTTTCCAGTACTAGAATGGGCTGGAGTGAAGGCTGCTTGGTCACAACAGCCTCTGGAATCTTACCATTGCCAGGGTCCTTGATAGACCCCTCCGTTTTGGTTGGAGGCATTGGGTTAGAAGGCATTGGCCCACTATTGCTAGCAGGCAACACCTCCCTCACCTCCGCCTCTTCCCCTACAGGCCTCACGCGCTCTGTCACACCCACATCCCTTATGGTCGCCCGCCTCATACACAATTGAGTGATGGGGAGAACCCCATCTGTTTGGGAGGCGACCGCCTCCATAATGTCCTTTGCGGACTGTGCCAAAGTTCCACTCAGCTCAATTTGGAGTCTCAATGTTTCCCTCGCCTTCTGGGAGCATTTTAACTCCTTGTTGACCTTCCTCGCACTTTTCAGAACTCCAGTCACCGCCTCCAGGGTGATGCCAGTTGCAGCCTCCTCCCTTGCTTTGGCTGACATCTCAGTCAGCTTCTCCAACGCCTTCTGAGAGCCAACTTATCCTTCTCAGAGGGCGCCATCACTGGCACCCCAGTGCTAGGCCCGCTAGACTTGGCCACTGCCACAGGAGGTTGAACCAGAGGATATTTGGCTCTGACGTGCCCCTTCTCAACACAAAAAGCACCTGTCCAACGGTACCACAGGGACACTCCAGGTCCCCACAGTGACTGAATGAGGTAACTCCCTGTATGATTTTGAAAGTTCAACCTTCAAAACCCAGTCCCCAGATCCTACGGTAAACTTTTTTTAAGCTACCATCCTTCTGCTTCAATTTCTTTACCAGCTTGTTCTCATTAAAGGAGATCACTCTGCTAAAGCCTTTCAGCTGAGATATCATGGCCCCTCTAGTGATCACAGGTGGTACACCCCTCAGAATGAACCTTCTGATCTTGGTGCCAATGTCAAGACATACGGCCTCCTCATTCTTTGTGCTCAAACTGGCAGCCAAAACCTGTTCCTTTTGAAGCTTAGACTGGAAGGTCATAAGTTTCAACACAGGAGCCAAACGTGAAATATGGAGTGGGGCAAACCCACACATCTCAATCACCCTGACCATGAGAATCTCCTTAGACCATCCAGTCTTCACTTCCATGGCGTGAACCCTCTTGAGGCTCTCCACCATGCTTGCCATCAGATCCTTGGATGGGCTGGAGTTCCCCACTTTGAAAAGCTTGGTTCTGACACCAAATCCATAAGCAGCTGCCGCAGCAAAGCAGACTAAAGCCCCCTGTGCAGCAGAGGCCACCCGCGCTGTTGATTTGTTAACAGAGTTGGTCTCTCCATTTTGGTTTTGTGACGAAGTTTGCTCTCTGAGCCCTTTTTGTGCGGGAACCATTGCAGCCCTTTTGGGTCAGTCTGTCATTTTGGTATGTAAGTGCTCTCACCTTTCACCGCACCAGTGTAAGCCCACGTGAGTTACTGGCTGCTATCCAGGTTTCAGGCCAACCTAGAAAACTATGGTGATTATTGTAGACAGGTGAGCCAAAGATCTGACAACCAGGATTGCCCCACCCTTGTCACTGAGACCTGCTTTTGCAGCGCCCCGCCTCATAGGAAAGTAGTTTGACAGATGATACGCCCAACTCTTGCCTCCCCCTTCCTGCCCATATTCCCCCTGAAGGAGAGTGGAAGCACCCACAAGAACAGGTTGGGTTACAGTCATTAGCTTCCATCCCGCTCCCCATCCAGGCCACTACAGGACCCTTCCAGGGCGCCTCTCTGGGTTCTGGTGTTAGCTACTCACCCGTGTTTCCACAAGCTTTCCTCAGTTATGCCACATGAAGGCCCCAGCTTACCCTACCTAGCTCCCGGTATTCCTTTCTTCAATAAATACACTAGAGGCTCAGAGATGTTGGCAAAGTGGGGAATAAACTGGTGTTAATTTTACACCATCCCTAAGAATTTTGTATGTCTTGTAGGAATTTAGTGGGAGATATCTTAGCAATGGCCAGGACATTGTAATCCATCAAGAATATTCTGGCTTTACTTACCTTATGGCCCAAAAAAATCCATTTCACTCTGAAAGAAGAGGCATTTTAACGGCTTTAGTTTTAACAAAGATTGCAATAACAGCTAAAAAAACTTTCCTGAGGTGATCTAGGTGCTTGGTAAAGGTTTTCAAAAAATGGTAATATTGTCAAGATAAACTAGCACACAGGAGCGTTTAAATCGCCCAAGAGTCCATCCATAACGCTTTGGAAGGTAGCAGGGGTGCTACATAACCCCTGCTGCATTTGAGTGGGCTTAAATAATCCTTCACTTGAGATGAGAGCACATTTTTCATGATCCTATGGCAACAAATCAACTTGCCAGTACCCGCTGGCAAGATCTATAGCCAAGAAATAGTAGGCTCCTGACATCAAGCATAAGGAATCATCTATATGCGTCATAGTATAGCTATCTTTTTGTGTAGTAGATTTGAGGTGGCAATAATCCATGACATCACAGTGGCCACCATCTTTTTTAAATTAATAGGAGTGGAGAAGCCCATGGGCTTTTAGAAGGCACCAGTAAACCAGCCTCCAACAGTTGCTGTAACTCTAAGGCCACATGAGCTTCCCCAACTTTGGATTTTTGGTATAGCCAGAATTTGAATGGAGGGTGAGCCTCACTCTCAATTTGGCCTATTACCTTGGACATTTTTCCATAGCCACATGGTCCCAAAGAAAAAATATTGACATGCTCCTCAAGGAGGTCTTTGACGTTCTGGTGTTTGTTAGGGGTGAGATTATACTCCAATTATACTTTTGGACAGAACTATGGTGGGTAGGAGATCAAATCCTAGATTTTGTAAAGATCCAAGGTAGCTCATATTGGCAATATTCTCAATAGGACATAGTTTTACATAAGTCATAGGGCATACCAAGGGACTTGAAGGGTTTTGTTTGTTAAGTTTCCTAATAGAATAGAGATAGATTTTCCGTAGGCAGGATCCTAAATCCCAGGCAGGTCAATGCTTCTTTGATTAAAGGGTTTGGATGTCCACTTAGCTTTAAAACTTGACTAGGAGGGGTGAGAATTTTGATCTCTGGATCCACAATGACTTGTGAGTTGGAGGGTATTCTGATAGGATGAGGGGCATACAGAGGGATCCCATCTTTGGCATCCACAGCCTCTGTGGGTAACTTAGTTTTTTCCCATAAGACTTGATACTCAACTTCACAAATGAAGGATGTATATTTGAGGAGGTGTGTCCATTTTTGAGGGCTCCTTTACTTTCAATTGGGAGTTCAAATATTAACAGGATCTGATACCCTAGTAGGGTCAGGTGTTTTTCTTGTGGTTGATGATGCAGTTAAATTCCAGCATCAGTTGAACCCCAATAAGCAATTCATAATTATCATTTTCTAATGTGATGATGGGGCAGCAATTAAAGATTTTCCAAATTGAGAGGTAAGGTGTAATATGCTCCTTTTGCCTTAGTTGATTAATTACCAGCCATCCCATATTTAGCTTCATAAATCAAGTCTGGAGCCATTTTTATTATCTGGATAATTCAGGAGGAAATAACTTTAATCGGGGAACCAATGGCAATTATTGCCAGAACTTTAACCTTATGTACAGCTACCTCTACTTAAACCTCCAAAGATCCAAACTGGGAATTATCAGATAGTAAAATGTAATTAGGAATTTGTAGTCAAGCAAGTGGAGGATTCTGCTGCAGCCAAGCTAGGGGCTGTTCAACGCGTTAGAAAGTTTTATCTGCCAATGCTTGGCTTTTCATATAGGAGCTGACTGCCAGAATTTGTTTGGGTAACTGACCAACATAAAAATAAGAAAGCTGAAGATTTTAATTTTCTTGAATAGAATAAGGTACATCAACTTATGCAGGTGAAGCTAACAAAAACATTCTGAGGTGCTGAGAATAGAGCTAGAGCTAGAACAAAGGTCTTGAGGTACCTGATTTCCGTCAGTATAGGAGTTTCTTGTCCTATACTGACTTATCTTTTGCTAACTTATTATTGAAGGATGTGACAAAAGTCTACAGTGTGGTTGGTTCTCTTGCAATGAGTGCAGTATAATTCAGGTGTAAGAAACTTGGGGGTGTAACTGCTAGCACTTGGGGCCAAGGCTTTTTATTATTGTTAAAATGAGTGGGCCCTATAGGTTTGAGTAGGTTGGCTGGAATCTCCAAAATAGCTTCTTTGATATGGAGGAGAGACGTCCAGTTAGGCTTCACCAATTTAAGATACAGTAGAATATAAGGCATATTTTTAAAAGCTGAAGAAAAAGCAGTGATAGCATCATCTAAAGTAAGACATTTTCTTGCAACCAACATTTGAGCTTCAAGAAAACAGTGAGCAAACTTAGTGGCAGTTTCCCCTTGATTAAGGATTACACCCATAAAAGTTTGCTTTTGGTTGGATAAAGTTAGGTCACTCTCAAATTCTTGAAGCAAAGCAGTCTTGGCATCATCCCAAGTCTGTCAATGCATTAGATTAGGTACCATAATGTCTTGAGCTACATGATTAAGACAGTTAGTTAAGTGTTTGAGACGTTGGGTGTCAGTGGCTTAATCCATAGCACTTTCTTAACAAAAATAAGAAAGAGAAGATACTCTTTTCACCTGGGACATACTTTTCTTTGGATAATGGTTTGAATGTGCCACTGGGGGTTAAAGGACAAACAATGTGAACTGACATTGGGGGATGTTTACACCTAAAGATGAGCTGATATTGTTGGACGTTTTGTAAGAATGGAGGATGTCCACTTTAGTTTGTAAGGTGTTAATATCCTCAATTATTGAGTATAACCAATCATGGGTGGCATAAAGAGCCAATTTGGTAGCAACGAGAGGGGATAACTTCCAAATTTTTTTGATTTTAGTAGTCACATCTCAAAGTGTGAGTTGATGTTGCTCAAGGGCAAAAATTTGTTGCTCCATCCCATGCATCATAGTGGGTAAATTAGCCAAGAGTTTAAGGCATTCCTGATCTAAAAAGAGAATGAATGCCAAATTGTTATTGTTCATTTTTTTGTTTATTTTATATTTTCACCATGAACTTGGGGTGTATCTGACAGGGAGCACCAGTTTTGTTGGGACCATGGGTGTGATACCATGTATCCCTTTATTATTTTTGGCCAGGGGTGTCATGGTTGGATGACTTTATAGTAGGAACAGATACTAAAGACAAGGCTGAGCGACAGGAGGCCCAGAAGGTGAAGCTTCAGGCTCTTCCTGACCTGAAACACACCTTAGATCAACGCTGGGTGCAAGCCAAACATGCCCAGGTTGATACTAATGGGGTGCAAAACGCCCAGCCTCTGATCGCGGCCCAGGCACAAAACAAACAATTTACTTTATAAACCAAGATGGTTTAATTAGCTTGGTTGGAGAGCAAGGGTTCGAGTCCCACTCTAGCTATAAAATTTTAAGCTCAGGTAAAATATGGCTTCAATTGATTACTCAAGTGAAGGCACTTTCGGTGTATTTTACTAAAATGGACGATAGAATCTGTTTATTGGAGCGTCAAAGCTTGGGCGCATTTCCGCAGAACCCAATTTTCCCCAGCATACTTTAAATATGTTTTGTGACCAACATTCCTTGTTGGTCAACTTTCTTAAATAAAAATACCCGTTTTTTTACGTTTTTACTTATGGTTCCTTGGGCTCACTTGGTGGCAGACCTCTTTGGGGAGGTCTCCAACTATGTGGGCCACTACCTTCTATCACAATTTACCAAAATCCCAGGTGCTCCCTTGGGCCGCCCAGGTCCCCTCCAGATCAAGGCACCCAAGACCCCTGACGCCAAGTTACATTTGATTATGGACTCCCTTTGGGGTCCACTCAAGCCGTGATATTCCTGTCTTACCTGGTACTTTATGTTGCACTTTACACCCTTGCCTGAGGTGCCTTGGGCACAGGCACCATTCGAGGTGCCTTCCTTCCCATTCTTCTAACAGCTAGTTCCCTAGCAATGTGGGTTTGCATCCCACATCACCTTGCTGGGAATGAGAGAGTTACAGACACTCTCTTGACATTAGTTGACCACCCTTTTTATTATACGTGCATAAGAATTATCTGTGTGGTACTTTCATTGTTAGTAAATTGGGTGCGCTGGCCATTTGTCACTGCCACAATGGTGCTCACCACAGTTTTCTCATTTGGTTTTGTATTGGTGCGTGTCAGCGTTATTCTTGCAACTACCAATTGGGAAGTGCCCACCCTTCCTGCTTGTACCTGGTGGTCTTGGACTTTTTGCAATCCTAACGTCATGATTCCCCACCTTTCTCCCAAGATTTATTCATAAATTCATCAGGCCTTAGCTTCCCTTGAGCCAAAACCCTCATTAGGAAAAAACAATTCATTTAGTTCACATCCACTTTTGCGAGGAGTGGATCTGTTGTCCCAGTTGTCTCCTGAGGCGGGTGACTGGGTTTTTGTGGTACTCTGCACACAGCCGCTCTTGTGGAGAGCAATAGGGGGTTTGGAACAAGTCTTGGAGCAGAATTGATCTGATAAAACATCCCTCCATTCCTTCTTTGAGTTCTTTTCTCTGCGACAAGCAGGTTGTCTGATGAAAGTATACTTGAGTGAATTCTGCGAAAAAGCCCAGGCTTTGCCATTAACTGATAAGGTTAAAACGTCATTTCTCCATTTGCCCTTGGATATATTAATGCAAAACTCCCCAATTTGGCAGTCACCTCCTTCTAAATTCGATCATCTTGTCAAAACTCTTTGGGGTAGTTTCTCCACCCCAACCTGGAAGGGGCCAGGTAATTTGGCCATCATCAGATCAAATCATATAGATACAGAGGCTGAAAAGTCATGCGCGCCTCTGGAAATGAAGGAGATCTTATCCTTTGAATCCTTCTACTTCTTCTAAATTTGGAATTGTACAGAAGTCTAGCCCCGAGAATGAAGTAAAGGTTTCAGATGATTCCACTGTGATGATGTCACCCATGGTCATCCCTATAAATACAGCCTCCTCAACTAGTGATATTTCCTTGAATCATGAGATGCTTCCCACTGATTTTCCTCCCCATCTTGGCAAAAATTGGAAACATCGAAGGGTCCAAACCCAAATTTAACAAAAATGATTCCATTATTGTTTTATCTCCCCAACACATTTCTGAGGTGCATGCTGAGGCATTGGCTCTGGGCTTGTGGGTGATGGCCCTGGATAACAATGTACACCAAACCCTTGGAATGAGAGGGGGTTCGTTCAAATCAAAAAACGCGTTTTATAATGTGAGCGATTTATTCCAAAATGAACCATTTATTTACTCATATGGTCTGGATGAGGACTCAATTTCAGTTTATCAGATTACTCCTGAGAACCCTCGTTTGACCCTTACCATGATTAGGGGTTCTCAGGAATTGGAAAAAGAACTTCGCCACAAATATAAAGATGTATATGCACCTGCAGAAGGTGTAGTGGATATGTGGCCTCAGTAGTAAGAGTGGCCCACTATCCTTTCCCTTCTATGATTCCAAAACATACCCTGATGGCTTGTTCAAACCAGAGGAAGAATTTTCTGGTGAGTTGATGGCATTTTCTGCGTTGAATAAATCCCATTCTGGATACTTCTTGTTGACTGCTACCCTTATATCCTCTTGTGAAAAGTTCAGCACAACTATTTTGGTGGATACTGGTGCCTTGAATAATTTTATTGACCAAAACCTTGCTGACTACCTTGAGTTGAGTTACTCACCAGGTGGTATGGTTAGAGTTGGGGCTTCTCAAGGTATCCCCACACTAAAAATCATGGAGTCAGTCGATTTCCAGGTAAGTTCTTATCTATTATCTGACCAGTTTCAAGCTATCAGAAACCTCTTGTTTCCCATCATTTTGGGCATTGAATGGTGGTGGAAGTTTGACGTCAGAACTAATTTGAAAGAAAACACTTTGTCCTTGTCTTTAAAAAATGGTCACTAGTTGATTGTTCCTCTGTCTGAGGATAATGCCACAGGCAAAGTACCCCATTGGCCCAATGTTCCCAGTTCATATTTTGCCCCTTTGCTGAGGCCCACTGTGGGACTTTCCTTACCTTCCTGTTTAGAGGAGTTGGCATCTTCTTTTGATGCAGCTTCATCTAGTACGCTACCAGAACATTATGAGTTTGATTGTATATTTAAGCTTACTGTGGATCTGGTGCATATTTCTTCCCCCATACACCCATTGACTGTCTGGGAGGAAGAGATTTTAGATGTATGGGTGAAGGAGAAGTTGGCCAAAGGTGCCATCTTTCAGCGTACCTCTCCTGTTTGCTCCCCACTGCTCTTTGTGGAGAAGGCTGATGGAATTTTACATCTGTGTGTTGATTATGGAAACTTAAACAATGTGACTGTACCTGACCTCCATCCCATCCCTTTAGATTCCCAGATTGCGCGCTATATGGAGAAGGCGAAGGTCTTCTCAAGCTGGACTTCCTCAATGCGTTCAATCAAATCCGGATAAAGAAGGGCCAGGAGTGGTTAACTGCATTCTGCACCAGAAAAGGAATTTTCCGGTTCCAGGTTATGCCCTTTGGGCTTAAGAATGCCCCTGCCCTCTTTCAACGCCACATTGATGCTGCGTTGGGAGACTTGTTGGGGGTATGTGCGGTTGCCTACATGAATGACATTCTGGTGTTTTCCCCTGATCAGGAGTCACATACAGTACACCTTCAACAAGTAGTGGAGAGATTGAGGGCCGCTTGCCTTACCCTCAAGATTAGTAAATGTGAATTCTTCAAGTCCCAGGTTACTTTTCTGAGCAACGTCGTTTTTGACCAGGGCCACATGATAACTCCAGACAAGGAGAAGGCTATTTGTGAGTGGCCTACCCCCACCTCTGTTAAGAAACTGAGGAGCTTTTTGGGGACGTGTACGTTCCTCAAGAAGTTCACACCCAATCTCTCCAAGGTGGCAGCTCCCCTATATAAGGCTAGCGGGGCCAAGGTGCTTCAGTGGTCCCCAATTTTGGAGGATGCTTTCCAAGCGGTGAAGTGCACCTTGTTATCCACATCCATCCTTCTCCATGTTGATCCTGAAAAGGAGTTCATTGTGTCCTCAGATGCTTCTAACTTTGCTATTGCGGC
Organism: Massospora cicadina; assembly: GCA_022478985.1. Lineage (NCBI taxonomy): Eukaryota > Fungi > Entomophthoromycota > Entomophthoromycetes > Entomophthorales > Entomophthoraceae > Massospora > Massospora cicadina. Next base: position 11,707 of record JAKSZP010018773.1, on the reverse strand, counting down.
TGCCCTGTTACAGGTGGGTAAAGATGGGTCCGAGCATCCTGTGGGATATTTTTCTAGGAAAATGTCTCTGCATGAGTTAAACTACGCCGTATATGACAAGGAGTTATTAGCAGTGGTGGAGGCGCTGATTTATTGGCATCACCACTTACATGGTTCTTCCCAACCATTCTGGGTACGCACTGACCACTGAGCCCTGTTGTACTACTGTGCTCCACATGTTCTAACACCACATCAGACCCGTTGGTATGAGACCCTTGCCCTATTTACATTTTCCTACGAGTTCACCAAGGGCAAGGAGAATGGTTTGTCGGATGCTTTGAGCTGCAACCCTGCTTTGGCTCCCAATCCAAAGGAGGTAGAGTTTCACAACACCCAGTTGATGATTCCACCAAGTATGATTCTGCCTCAACTTCCTAAGTCCACGGTACATACGTCAGCACTCATGCCTTTGGAAAATGCAGCAGAATATAGCATGTTTAGGAAGAAAGTTCTTTCTCAGCCGTTATCAGCTGAATATGCTGTTGTTCTCACTAAGAGTGCCCTGAATCAGGAAGACTTATCCAGGGGTTATCACATGAAGGATGAGATGGTGTGGTTTCAGGGGCGCCTATGGGTTCCTGCTGGACCACTGCGCCTGGAGATCATCCAGAACCATCATGACAGAATTACCGTTGGTGTACTGTAAAGAGTGCCTGATCTTCAATTAAATGAAACCCAATTGGCAACCTTTAGCAGGGTTGCTGGTACCAGTCCAAAAGGCTGAAGGGCCCTGGACTTCCCTATCATTGGATTTCATTGTGGAGTTACCTGTTTCAGATGGGTATGATGTAATCATGGTGGTGGTGGACCGCTTTACAAAGTTTGCCCACTTTATTCCTTGCAGAACAACTATAACTGCCGCTGAAATGGCCAGGCTCTTCGTCGCCCATGTATTTGCGCTTCATGGGGTTCCTCAAGAAATCATTAGTGACTGGGGACCCCAGTTCACCTCTGACTTTTGGGAAGAGTTGTGTAAAACTCTTCAGATCTGCCCCTGCCGTTCAACTGCTTATCACCCCCAATCAGATGGGCAGACTGAGCGAGTGAACCAGTGCTTGGAACAATTTCTGCATTGTTACACCACCGCAGACCATTCAGATTGGGTTCCTCACCTTCCTATGGCCCAATTTAGCTATAACAACACTTTGCATTCATCAATCAGTTGTTCACTTTTTTTGCTAACCACGGCTTTAACCCTGCTTTCAACATGGAGCCCAGCTGTGGTTCCAAAGTGGAGGTGGTGTTGGACTTTGCTAAGACTCTCAAGAAGGTCCATCAAGGGGTGTCCACAAGTTTGGAGGCGGCTATGCTGGTTTATAAGGAGAATGCCAATGGAAAGCGCCAAGTGGGTCCAGCATAAAAGGAAGGGGATCTCTTGATGCTTAATGCTCACAACATCCCTATTAAGCAGCCATGCAAAAAGCTGGGTCCGAAGAGGATTGGTCCTTACCGGGTAGTTAGAAAGGTGGGACATGCCTCATACCAGTTGGATCTTCCCTCCGCGTTTTGGATCTTCTCCATTTTTCATGAAAGCAAGTTGACATTGTTTGAGGGCCCTCCTCCTGTGACTCCCAAGGCTTATCTTGTGGATGGGGCACCAGAATGGGAAGTGGAGGAAATAGTAGCCTCCCACCAGGTTAAGCAACGCCTTGAGTACCTGGTATCCTGGAAAGGGTTTGACGTGGCAGAGAACAGTTGAATGCCAGCATGGGATTGTGTACATGCCCACGACCTGATCGAATCTTTCCATAATCATTTTCCTGAGGCTGCAGGATCTCAGCCTAAGCCAGCTGTTGCTGCTATGAAGTTGCCACCAGCACATAAGATCTTCTCCTTAGCAAATGCCCCTGGAGGGGGTGGATCCTAAGAAGGAGGAGAGGGTAATGTCATGGTTGGATGACTTTATAGTAGGAACAGATGCTAAAGACAAGGCTGGGCAACACGAGGCCCAGAAGGTGAAGCTTCAGGCTCTTCCTGACCTGAAACACACCTTAGATCAACGCTGGGTGCAAGCCAAACATGCCCAGGTTGATACTAATGGGGTGCAAAACGCCCAGCCTCTGATCGCGGCCCAGGCACTAAAACAAACAATTTACATTATAAACAAATATGGTTCAATTAGCTTGGTTGGAAAGCAAGGGTTTGAGTCCCACTCTAGCTATGAAATTTTAAGCTCAGGTAAAATATGGCTTCAATTGATTACTCAAGTGAAGGCACTTTTGGTGTATTTTATTAAAACGGATGGAAGCATCTGTTTTTGGAGCATCAAGGCTTAGGCGCATTTCTGCAGAACCCAAAATTCCCCAGCACACTTTAAATATGCTTTGTGACCAACATTCCTTGTTGGTCAACTTTCTTAAATAAAAATACCCGTTTTTTTACGTTTTTACTTATGGTTCCTTGGGCTAACTTGGTGGCAGACCTCTTTGGGGAGGTCTCCAACTATGTGGGCCACTACCTTCTATCACAATTTACCAAAATTCAGATGCTCCCTTGGGCCGCCCAGGCCCCCAGATCAAGGCACCCAAGACCCTTGACGCCAAGTTAGATTTGATTATGGACTCCCCTTTGGGGTCCACTCAAGCCGTGATATTCCTGTCTTACCTGGTACTTTATGTTGCTCTTTACACCCTTGCCTGGGGTGCCTTTGGCACAGGCACTGTTTGAGGTGCCTTCCTTCCCATTCTTCTAATGGCTAGTTCCCTAGCAATGTGGGTTTGCATCCCACATCACCTTGCTGGGAATGAGAGAGTTACAGACACTCTTTTGACAAGGGGACTAAAGTACCTGGGTGATGGAATATGCCTTTTTGCTTTTCTTGATCAAAAGCTTTTACTTGGATGCTATGTCTGGATTGGTAATTTCTGTAAATGTGGATTAATTTTTACTCAAAATTGTGAAAAGAAGAGAGTAATCTTTACTTGCTTAGAAACAAAATTATAAAGGAGATCCATCAGGTTACCTGGTCCATCTTCAGCATACTAATACAAGATCTATTTTTTATCTCATAATTGGGATTCATTTGCCACATAGATAGGTTTTGAACCCCAATTTTAGGGCTTTAAATTAGTCAGAGATTATCCCCATTTATGGTTTCATTTTTTTGGATGGTTCAGGTTTGAATCCTGTCATCCAACTCACCTAATCTCCAATTTAGGTTCAAATCCCATTGTCCAAATCATCCAAATCTCTAATTTGGGTAGGAATCCTGACACCAGCCTTGGAATGATTTTCTGGTCAGTTATATATATACTTCTATTATAAACATAATTGAGAATCCTTAGTATAAGTCTCTGGTACTCAGATTTGGGGCAGCAAAATCATCATCAGATGTTCAATATTAGAAACCTCAGCTTTCCACCAGAAAATCCCACAAGGCCCACATTGGCAGTTGGCATCAAACTAGGATTCTGCCAATGTTAACTTTTAGTAATTAATTGATCAATATCCTCAGCATTAGTTGCTGGTGTTGACCTTTGAATAACATTACTATTGAGGATTATCCTCAATACTTCAAAAGGGCTCAACCCACCTAAATGGGGAGCACCAATTGGCAAGTATAATATTAAAATAATACTGAACTAGGTGATTAGTTGGCAATCATATCTGACTAATTGATCCATTTAATTCTGATATTATTGGGAGGAATCCATCTGGTTAATTTTCTAACAAGTTTTTTTCCAAAAAAAACAGCAACCCCAGTTCATTTTTTCTAATATAAATAGTGCATTTTTACAAGTGGTTCTTTTTTCCAATTTTATTAAGAAAATTACTATCTCTGTATATCCTTTTTGAACCCTCATTATTTCTCTATAAAAATAAAATTCATTGTATATATACTATATATAGTATCTCAATTTATTTGAGGTATGCCAACCAGGGATGGATAGTACCAATCACAACACTCAAAACAGCAAAATAAACTACTAACCAGGTGGGAAGCAGAAACTGCTTAACCCACCATGGCAGAGGGTGAGGAGGGGTTGGGGGTTGGTTTTCAGAAAGACCCACCTCGATCAAGGGGCGTTGGTTATAGTACTGGATCAGAGCAGAGAGCCAGAGCATTGGGGTATCTGCATAGTGGGGGCTGAGGTCAGCATAGTAGGAGTTTTCCACTTCTGCATCAAGATAATGATAGGAAAGTGTTTCAATAAAAGCTGTGAGGAGAACTTCAGCTTCTTTGTGGGCTTCAGGAAGTTGGGTGAAAAGGGAGATACTGTGGTGGGTGATTTTAGCTGAGGGGTTAAATGAAGCAAGCATTGCAATATTTATAACAGAAATTTCAGTATCATCAAACAGTTTTGAGATGTCACTGCAGGGAGATTCAGGGAAGTCAGGGGGAAGAAGATGGTGGGCAGGCCATGCTGGAGCTGAGCCACTGACTGGGCCACTGCGGTGCATAGTTTTGGGCAATGAGGAGAGGCTACCGCAGCTAAGGTAAGCTGGTGGTCACTTTGGAAGGGGCTGTATTGGGTAGAGGAGCAAAATGGCAAGGGGTAGGGGTTTCATCAAAGTCAGGAAGGAAAATTCTGCCTGACTATAATTGCTATGGCAGAGAGGTTGACCTGTATGCCTACTAATGAGGATATTACCTGATTTGTCAGTTTCAGCCAATAGATCCTATAGATTTTAGTTCACTAGAATAGTGGCATTTAAATTTGAGTGGGTAGGATTGGGTGAATAGGCAGCTGCTTGGGTGCAAATATTGGTCCAAGCATTGCTCTGATTGGCTGGCATAGATTTAGGTGGGAGTGTGAGGATAGAGGTTTTGGGTGGGGCTGATTTTCTATGTGGGCCCACTGAACGAGATTGGAGGGTGGGAGGGGGCAGCAAAGCACCCCATACTGAACCTCTAGAGGGGGGCTCAGAAGCTGCATCAGCAGATTTAGCCTTAGGGTATACTCTTTTTGCATGGTCGAGGCCAAAGCAGAGGGTACAAATATGCCTACCATTATCAACCTGAGCCTAAAAGAAATGATCAGGTGCTGCAGCCACACTAGCGTGGGGTAGGATTTGTTGGGCTATGTAGGATGGTGTGGTATAATAGTGGCTGTTGCATGAGGAGCAGCAAGGTGTTCTGCACCAGATGGAATGGCAAAGATGAGGTTGGGCTGAGTGCTATAAGCCATGAGCCCCGCGACCAACTGGTCATATAAAACCTGGGGTGGAAGGTGGGATGGGAGATTTGTAAAGGATACCACTAGCATGGTGTCTGAAGGGAGGTGAGTATGGGTTGTGGGAATGGGGGTACTATATATAGTATCTCATAAACAACTATACTTATAATTCATTTTATTAAATTTAGCTGATTTTATTGTACAATCTATGCCAAATTTATTGATTGCTATCTACAATAATTCATTTTATAAAGTAGTCATTTTTATTGCTCAATCTATGCTAAATTTATTGATCACCATCTACAATAAATTATTTTATTTAATTAGCTGATTGTATTGGTCAATCTATGCTAAATTTATTGATCACTATTGACAATAATTCATCTAATCAAATCTAGTTGAGTTTATTGGTCAAATTATACAAAATGATAGCCATCTATAATGATTTAAGCTTGTCCCACTATGATCTCATACTTGCCTAGATTTTGAACTACCCTAGCCTTGGAACATGTCAAAAATTGCTTTAAACCTATTGCTTCACCAATGCCATAATTAAGTTTATCCAGTGATGGATATTCTCCCAATTGAAATACATCGCTCCGGTCCATTTTAATATACTTACTAAATTTTTTGTCAGATACTTGACCAATCCTTATAAAAGTAAAATGGGACCTAAGTTGGAGCATCCTCTTTTCTTAATAAGATTATCCAAATTTATTCAGTAGTTTCAGATTTATGTTGAACAAGCATAGAAAAAACAAAAACAAATATATAGATCTACTTGAAAACCTCCTCCTTTTTTTGAAGTCAGTTAAAAAGTGTAAACATTGACCAAGAAATTTTTGCTAAATTCAAGGGCAAAAAGAAAGTTTTTTCAATCAGTGAAAGGGTTAAATCTAGAAGTTTTTACACTAATAAAATCAAGTGATGATTAAACTATGTAAAGCTCTAAATAAGCGAGAAGGTATCAATACTTAACCAAAGTAAAATAATTAAAATATTATGAACTTACAGATATAAAACTGTGAAACGCTCTGTTTGATAGTCTATAAAAGCTTTTGTACACTATGCAAAATTCATGTTTTTTGCTGGCAATATATTGTTAATATCTTCTGACATGATTATTGCATACAATTTTCTAGTAAAGTTATTTATTGAGAGCTGAAGTGATCCGATTTTTATTGGGTGTAGATAATTTTGAAAAAATAGTGTGATTATTATATTAAACTTTATTCAGCATTAATTTTCCTTTCAAACCATTCAATCACCTCATGGTTTATAGAATAGTGCTTCATTTTATTTAGAAAGATGCCAAACAGCATATTGAAGGGTCCTCTTTGACTAAAAATCATGTAGATATAGTTTATTCGTGGTAAAAATCATCTAGATAAAAAAGGTCAATTTGTAAAAGAAAAGAAGCCAAAACTTATCTTATACCACTTTTCAAATCATCTCTTGATTATGCCTAAATTAATCTGGTGGCAATTGATTAAACTGCAAGGATCCACCACTAAATTACTGAAGGTAATAATTAGTGATTCTTTGATAGGCCTCTATAGAGCGGCCAAGTTTACAATGAAATCATCTTTTAAGGAGCCAATTAGTCAACCGATATCTGAATAAATTGAACCCCTAAGGAGTGAGTGGCATTCTGGAGTTCAGTATTCAAACATGAATATATATTGAATTCTACTCTACGCATCTTTATGCAGCAGATATTCCCCCTAGCGTGATGTGGCTAAACAAAAGGTTTATTTACCTATAAAGCAGCTTGCGTTATTTCCGCTCCACTGTAAAAGAAAGCTGTTATAGACCATCCTTCAGTATGCTTGACTATACTGCTGTCAAAACCAAATTTGAAGAGGCCGGCCAGAGCCACGTGTTTAGTTTTTTCGATGCGCTTTCATCTACTCAGCAGCAAGAGCTTCTCTCTCAGCTCGAAAAGATTGACCCCACTGAGGTGAACTCCTTTTACAAGAAGGCTATCGAGCTTGCAGATTCACATAAAAGATTCTATCGAACCACTTCCAGCCCACGCGTTTGATTCCGCTATCTCGTCGCCGGAGAAGATTCCAGAGTGGGAGAAAGTTGGAATGGATCTTATTGCAAGAAACAAAGTAGCTGTGCTTCTACTGGCTGGCGGACAAGGGACGCGCGGTTCTTCAGATCCTAAGGGTTGCTATAACATCGGCTTGCCATCGGAAAATCTCTTTTCCAACTGCAGGCTGAGCGTCTTCGCCGCCTGGAGACTATTGCTCAGGAAAGTTCAAGTCTAAGGTCGTTATTCCGTGGTATATTATGACTTCGGGTCCCACCCGTTCGGCCACCGAGGAGTTTTTAAGTCTAAAAATTACTTTGGCCTCCTTCCCGATAATGTCTTCTTTTTTCAACCAGGGAACCTTGCCTTGCCTGACTAATGATGGGAAGATTATTCTAGAGGATAAAGCAAAGGTATTTTTATTACTTTGATGTCTAAATGGCCGCATTTTTAGGTTGCTGTTTCCCCTGACGGGGATGGTGGGATTTATCCTGCCCTTCGCAAAGAGGGTGTAATTGAGAATATGGCCAAGAGAGGGATCGAGTACATCCACTCTTACTGCGTTGATAATTGCCTGGTGAGAGTTGCTGACCCTGTATTCATCGGTTACTCCGTGAACGAAGGCGCTGAATGCGGGGCTAAAGTTGTTCCCAAGTCTCGCCGGCTGAAGCCAAATATTATCGTCCAAAAACGATAAGTTTAGCGTGGTTGAGTATAGCGAAATTGACGCAGAAATGGCTTCTCGTACCGATAAAAAGACGGGTAAACTAGCTTTTGGCACGGGAAACAGCCCGTAACCATATACTCTCCCTTTTTCTTCAGAGAATGGTGACCATAGAAAAGGAGTTAGATATCAAGATCGCCCGGAAGAAGATCAAGGATCGATCCAGTCTGGCGAAAAAGTAACCCCGTCTTCGCCTAACGGCATTAAACTCCGAAGCGTTTGTTTTTGATGTTTTTCCTTTCACCCAAAAGTTTGCTGTCCTGGAGGTTGATCGCCAAGAGGAGTTTTCCCCTTTAAAGAATGCTCCTATTCCGCCACGGATGGTCCCGAAACCTCCCGCCGTGACATAATTGCTCAGCACGTTCGTTTTGTTGAGAGGGCCGGCGGCAAGGTGATTGGCGCAAGATCAGGCGCTACAGATTTGAACTTTGAAATATCTCCCCTTGTGAGCTACTCTGGGGAAGGTTTGAAGGTATCGAAGGAAAGGCACTCAACCCGGCGTACATCGATAGCCTAGAAACTCTTAAGGGCTGTATCATTTAGCGGCTAGGTTTATCAATCATCACCGCCTGTCATCGTCACCACCTCTAACTACTGTTTAAATCTATTTTTGTGCAAGCTTTTGAAGGTGATTTTTGTTCAAGTACGTACCGTGATTTTAAGTTATTTTCCTGATAATAAATCACCATGTTAAGTTTTAGCCGCTTTGCACTTCTTTGCAGGGTTTTTATGGGTGAGCTTTTAAGCTGAACTAGTTTAAAGCAACATTTCGATTCCACTTCAAATGTCTTGAGCTAACCTAATAAACCTATACGCATGAAAGGTTAATTATCTTTTTGCACTTATCAGACTAACATGGCGGAAGGCGATAATGAGATGTAAGTGGTGCGAAGTTTTGTTTTTTGTTAAGTACACTCCGCGAATCCACGGATTGGATAGTAAGAGGCATGGGCTATAATTTGTGATTTCTAATTCCGCGTAAACTATATTTCTCTGGTCGGCGCCTGCTTGTTTTTCTATAGTTCTATGGGGCATCATTCACCTTGAGTTCATAGTTTGAATACTATAATGTATCGATCTGGTTTTTCTGATTGATCCGATCAAATTATAAAGCAGCACTATTGAACTGAGAAATCAATAACCTTTAGCTCCAATGGCAAAATATCGGTTGAGTTTATAAATATAAAGATGAAGCTCACCTAACATCGATGAATCCCCCTTGGGTTGGGACCATTCAGTACTAAAAAGATGAAGCTCACTACCAAAAGGGTGAATATGTAGCGTTACTATTTCGATGGTATAAAGCGCTGAATTATACTCTGATATTGAAAATTGCCCAGTTTTGTTTAACTGATGCTAACTAGACCGGTATGGCCTTTCAACGTAACCTAAAGCGAGCATTATAATCTAATTTGATTGAAAATATTTGAGGCAGGTTAATTTGGGATCTACCAATCCAAAGGGATTCTAAAACCCCAAGCAGCCGACATACGACCACCATATAAACTAGATGTTATAAATCTAATTGTGAAGCTTTCTTACCTTTGTCAAGTGATACTAGAATAGAACCGAGTTCGAGTTCAAAAGGTTGCTCTTAAACAAGATAGCATTAATCTTGTATTTTACATCTGTTAAAAATTAAAACGTATTGCAAGGCGACTTATTACACGACCAAGATCATAATGGGTCGGCACTATTAAAAACAATAAGTTATCTGTCAATCAAAGTGCTGGTAGAGGATGTATAACTTTCAACGCTTAACATCCTAAATATCATTTCTATATCTTTCCACATGGATTATTCAAGCTACGTTTTATTCTTCAGGCGATCCCGTATAAACTCAAACACCAGCATAACTAGCTTAAATGTATAGCAGGAGCGTTTAGGCTCCTTTTATTAACCGACTTTGAAAGAGGAGAAGGTTCTCAATTCGACCTGTATGTATGTTTTTTTTCTGTTTGTTCGAGCATAACTCTGAAAATACTGGACCAATTTGGATGATCCTGTTTAAAAATAGAGGATGCTCCAACAAGTCCCATCTTAGTTTTGTAAGTATTGGTCAAGCATCTGACCATTAATTTAGTAAGTATATCAAAATGGGCTCGGAAGCAATGGATAATTGTGGGACTAATACAACTCCGGATAAGCTTAATTCCGGCATCGATGAAGCGATAGCTTCGAAGCAACTTTTGATATATGTCCAATGGTGAGGGAAGTTCAAAATTAAGGGAAATATGAGATCATAGTAGGACAAGCTTAAATCATTATAGATGGCTATCGTTTTTGCATAATTTGACTAATAAACTCATCTAAATTTGATAGTGAATTATTTTAGATAGCGATTAGTAAAGTTAGCACAAATTGACCAATACAATCAACTAAATTAAATAAAATAAGTTATTGTAGATGGCGATCAGTAAATTCAGCATAGGCTGACCAATAAAATCATCTAAAACTAATAAAATGAATTATTGTAGATGGCAATCAGTAAATTTAGTATAAATTGACCAATAAAATCAACTAAATTTGATAAAATGAATTATTAGTATATTTGCTTATAAAGTACAATATAATATATATATATATAATGCATTTTATTTTTATAGAGAAATAGTAGGGGTCAAAATGATATATAGAGATAGTAATTTTTAATAAAAGTAGGAAAAGAGCCACTTTTTAAAAATGCACTAATTTTTTTAGGGGGAGAACTAGGGTAAAGTTTTTTTAGGAAAATAGAATCTTCTTAAATTTTTTTGGGGAAAAAAGAACCTCCTTTAAAAAAAGCTCTAAAAAGTATGAAATAATCAAAAAATTATGCCTCCTCAATTAAACCCTTTTTAAGTTGGTGCTATTTTAACCTGACTTATAAAATTTTTCTCACAAATACAAATTATATCTTATGTCTGGATTGGGTCCAAGCGTAAACTATTATCAACTTAGAATATACAATGCTGATTGGGACCACCTAGTGCTAAAAAATATACAGTGCTGACTATATACATTATAAATGCCTATTATAAGTCAGTTAAAATATGGAGCTAACTTCAAGAAAAGGGTTTTGTTGAGGAGGCATAATTTCTAGATTATTTCATATTTTTAGAGGTTTTTTATCATTCTAGCCAAATTGATTTCACATCCATTCAAGGTTCTACCAAGGGTCAATTATACCCATGAAGGCTGTCAAATCAAATAGTTATCCTTACAAGTGAGAAGTTAGCACAGTTTACTACTAAAAACAAGCCATATGTTTTATAGGAAGTTTATTATCGGCAACTATTTTTTAATTAGTACAGATCTATTATTGAGTTTTTTAAGAATATCAATCATTATTTATATTATATAAAAAAATAACAAAGAATCTCTACAACTGCCTCCCAAGTTGATCCTGGTAGATGAACTTTAGTAGGGGATGATTATGAGTTCTCACTGGCACAGCTCTATTTGGTCACCAGCTACGCTGGTGATCTCATTCTGTATCTATGCCTCATGCTTACTTTATAATCAGAAAACACTATTTTATACATAATTACTAACTTATTATATTTATATTATTACAAAATAGATACTTATTTAATGGTAAAGCCTTAATGACTTTAAATTACACTTGCACTTTAAGTAAATTTCTTGCTATAGTTTATCTTAAAAAAGATAACTGATATTATCTAATAGGCACTTTTACTAAAGTTTCTAATTTTATTACCTACTATTAATTTTAGCTATTGAGATCTATTAAGAATTTATAACCTCTTATATAATATTTTCAAAAATTTTTAAAAAATTAATTTTGAA